>JZKD02S2233348.1:2823-27977 GCA_000966675.3 Picea glauca
GGAGAATCTAATCATTTCAATAGAGGGGAAAATTCTTAACTCATTCTTAAGTTATTAATAAAATTCATTTAATTTTATTATATAATTATTTTCACAAATATCACATTTTGACAAAATCATTTCATGCACAAAAAAAATAGCTCATATACATAGAGTTTAATACATACTAAGATTGTAGTGTTTAGGTATGGAATATCTCAAGCTCTTTTTCGAAAAGTTTAAAATGAAAATTCAAACAATAAAGATAAGTGTTGGAAAACCCTTCACAAAATTTAAAAAGTACATTGTGCCCCAAAATATGTCCAAATATGTGATATAATAATTTAAAAAATAAACAACATACCTTTGGGTCCATGTAGAACATCATATTTCCCTAATTTGGTCGTTAGTGATTTTTGAAGAATGTGTCCAAAGAAGAGATGGTGCACTTTATAATTTAATTTTCTATAAAAACACAAAGCAATATTTGAACTCCAAAACCTTTATTAGTACTTGCCAAAGGCTGGGAACTATAACATTTGGTTTTCCGTTGACTATGAATTTGTTGTTGCGTTGAACAAAAAATTATGGTTTTTTTCTATCGTTTAACTTTGGTGTTAGCAATTCAACTTTATTTCCTAGCTTGTGATTGGTCCTTCAAAACAAGATCTTATTGTCAGGTCGACGATGGAAACTTTTGTGTATTCTATGACATGATTATGTGTTGGGGATTTTATGGACTGTAAGGAGTTTTTATTGAGTTTGTTTGTTCAAAGTAATTGTTGTGTGTCATGGTTTCTTATGGAAAGTGTGCAAGCCAAATTAAATTAAAGGCTAATAGGAAAAAAGAGAATTCAAAAAGATGAAGGTGTTGCCAATTTTCAAGTGTTGTGTGTTGCGAATTGCAAGAATCTTATTTTTAGTCTGCAGATATGGATATTCAATTATGTTTTTTTGATAGATGTGATTAGTTTGTGTACTTGTTGTCTAATAGTATATGCTTCATGCATAGTGCAAGTGTTGTGTTTTATTGGAATTTGTTCTAGTGTTTTATTAAATCATGCTCATGTTCATCTTATGTGTGGAATTGTTTGCTTTGGCAATTTGTATGCATGCCACATATATGTATAGATGTAGATTTTGTGATTTTTACATGGTTTTTGTATGGGATAGTGAACATTCAACCTATTTTCAATTCCTGTGTGGATAATTTATACCAATTCTTATTTTGTGTCTGCAGATATGGATATTCACCTATGTTTCTTGGATAGATGCAATTAGTTTGTGTGCTTATTATTTAATAGTATATTCTTCGTCCATAGTGAAGGTGTTGTTTTCTATTAGACTCGGTTTTGTTGTTTTGTTTAATTCCCTTGTGGTTCATCATATGAAAAATTGTATGTGTTGATAGTTCTCTTTAAATTTCATTTGCATTTGAAGATGCATATAGCTGCATTTTTTGAAATATATTGCGATGTACAATGCATTGTTGCCTATGTGCGATGATGTTTAATTTTGTTAGATTCATAATAAAGAAAATAGCAAAAACATAATGTAAATAAATGAAGCAGTCAAGAAATCATGATGAACAGAGATAAATAAACAAAGGCAGAAAAGGCATACTCTATTCATCAATGCTTCTATGAATGATCATGTACATAGATGTACATATATAATACAGAACACCATAACTGTCATGTAACTGAATACAGAACACCATAACTGTCATGTAACTGAATAACAGTTAGGTTAGCTTAACTAATAAACTAACTTATGATTAGTGTTTTAACATCCCCCCTTAATCATAAGTTTGTTCTTGCCTGAAAAACTGCCACTACTTGACAATCACATGTGTCAAGCGAATATTCAGAGGGCTGGCTGAAGATGCTCTCTGAACTCTGAAAATAAAATAGCAGAAGTTGATGTCTTCTACTAAATTGGTGGTTTAAGGTTGACCACAAACTCATCTAGTGGTTTCAGGATGACCACAAACCAATCTGGTGGTTTCGGGATGACCACAAACCGAATGTCTAGCAGAAGTTAATGTCTTCTACTAAATGACATGGTTTTAAGTTGACCATAAACTAACAAGAGCTCAAGGCTCAAAAAATATAAAAATGTAACAAGCAGAACTTCATGTCTTCTGCTCAATTGGTGGTTTTAAGCTGACCACAAACCATATAAAAAACAATATCATTTGTTCACAGGATCTAAATCAAACTTGGAACCTGACTCAATTAGATTTCCCCCCTGTCAGGGACAAGTGGTTCCAATTCTCTTGACTGTCATTCACAAGTATGGCCAAGAAGAGATCCAACACATCAAATTGTCTTTCGGCAGAGTCTAAAGACTCGATCTTCAACTCAGAAGACTACATCAACTGGGCCCCGATCATACCCTAAATCATCAAATCTTGAAAAACATTTATGTCCATCAACTGTAGAAATATCTCCAATCAAGTACGACTATACTTGTGTATAAATTCGGCGATAAGACTGCTCCAATAATTTGGCTTCCAAACGCCAATGCCAATTACCTAACCATCCAAAATGAAGTTGTTTCCTCTTGCGCTTTTGACACCTTACTGAGGGATGAGTTGTCTTCCCAAAAAATTTGCATGGGTGAAGATTAAAACAGTTTGACTTATCATGAGCAAACCGGTGGCAGTGTTTGCACTGTATGGGTTCTTTATCCGACCGATTATCAACATCATCATCAGCTATATCCTGTACCTGTTCCTTACCAATATGCTCTGTCATCTTGTCATCATTCAAAAAGCCTCCACTCACAAAACAAACAGGTTCTCTATAATTAGGAAAATGAAAAAGGTTGTCAACATCCTGTACATAACCTAGTCCATATCGATTTCGTTTAAATCGTAATTCTTCCCATGGTCGAACAATACATTTATCCACAACTTTTTCTGACATAGGGACTTCATCAAACTGATCTTCATGTTGTTTATGACTTTCATTACTAGTCAACTGAGCGTCTTCATTCTCATCCTTGATGTCATTAAAATCACATTGTTGGTGTCGAAGCAAACTTAACTCATCAGACAACAACTTGTTTTGATGTTTGAACATGTCAATCTTCTTGTGCGTTACTTGTAAACAAGTAATCACTTTGTTGAGGGTGCACTTGTTTATTACAATTGTAGATTCCGTAGTTGATTTAATTAATGTGTGCAAAATTGTAAATAGTTCTTCAATTCTTGCCATTGTGCAGAATATGGAAGAGAGATGCTTGTATGTTGATGCCACAAAATTCAATTTTGTATCTTGTTGTGCATGTGAAGAGCAATCGTATGTTGCATGAATTCCAAAAAAACTACAGGATAACCAATAACGCACACAAAAATCCTAAGACCCCCTTATTCAATTTCGGGTGGGTCAAAGACGCCTTATAACTTCATAAAACTCCTTATAACACATTTACAAACACTCTTTATCACCCTTATAACTTCAATTACATTTAACTATAATAATGGAGAAAAATCCTCCATACAAAACCTTATAACTCCTTAAATACACAGTCTTCCTTTCACAAGTTTTCAAACAACAATGAATTTTAGGGTAGATTTCTTGAAAAATTTCTAGCAAGGAGGGTGTTAGTTTCTCGCTGGGGCTAGCCTCATCCGTAGTCTCTTGTAATGAATTTATTTCTTAAACACCCATAAATATCCTCATACGTCCACACCACAAGTCTGCACTCAGTTTTGAAACTTAACCATCAAGGGACATGTCCTTCCACCAGCATTGGACTGGAAATGGTTGTACTCGTCACACATTTTTCTTCTTTATTTTAATTCGCCGGCAGCAAACCACACAACACGAAACGGACAAATTCAAGCATAGACTACAGTTCTAGTTTTCGTATGTTTCTGCAGGCTGACAAATATTTCTCACGCAGAGGAGGTGGAATACATTTCTCCCAACAAATTTATTGCTTGCAAATATAACACTAGTCTTTAAAATCGAAATATAAACTGTGGCTTATCAATCAACACGCCCAGGTCGCGAGAGCTCTGTGTTCAAACAACGATAAATCTCTTTCCTTTTCATTTTATTTTGATGGACAAGGGTTATTTTTCAGCCAAGAAATTTGGTCTGCCTCCACACCGTGTTTTGAACCCGGCTCATGTCTTGGCCCTTGAGCCCGATACCTTGCAAGATGGAGTATGTGGTAAAAATATGGCAGCGACTATGTTCCCTGGAATGTACCAAAAATCTAGTACTTCCTCCGTATAAAGATTTCCAAAACTTTTAATATATATAATGGCTGCAGACTTAATCATTGTAAAATGACTTCAATATTCATCGAGTTTGAATGGATATCTTTGCATAAATAACGCGCAACCAATTTTCACAGAAGTTTTAGAAAATTTTACCAAATCGTTCCAAGTTTTAGCGTCACGTGGCTAGCTTTTCTTGGTGACAATCTCCGGTGGCCCAAATTGCTCTCGCTTTCAACTTTTTCTTCTTGTTTAATATGCTTAGCAGGAACATCGAAGACTGGATTAGTATCCTTCGATTATGTTAAACAACAACTTTCTAAAGGAAAATAGCAGCAGTCTCTCACAGAAAACGACTGCAGTTTCAAGATCGATTTGTCTTCTCTTCAAATTGAAAGACTTCCATATCCCTGGGTCTTTGGGCCCTCCAGTGATGGAGTGAGGCTCAGACCCGCTCTGATACCACTGTTAGATTCATAATAAAGAAAATATCAAAAACATAATGTAAATAAATGAAGCAGTCAGGAAATCATGATGAACAGAGATAAATAAACAAAGGCAGAAAAGACATACTCTATTCATCAACGCTTCTATGAATGATCATGTACATAGATGTACATATATAATACAAAACACCATAACTGTCATGTAAATGAATAAAAGTTAGGTTAGCTTAACTAATAAACTAACTTATGATTAGTGTTTTAACAAATTTAATGGTTTGTCCACATCGTGCATAGTCATTTATTTTGTGCTTTGTACAATATTTGTTTTCCTTCCAGAGTGAACATTCGGTCTATTTTCAATTCTTGTGTAGATAATCGATATCAATTTTGTGGCATCTTTGCATTGTGGTGCTTTTGCACATCGAGGATTGAAATACATTTGGTGATGCATATAGCTACATTTTTTCGAAAGATATGTCTTGATGTTAGGAATTTGGGGGAATTGTTGCAAGAAATAGGGTCCTAGGTCATTTTGATATCATTGCAATGTGTGTATATATTTTTTGTCAAGAAAAAGAAAGAAATGAGATATTTCTCCATTTCACAATTCAATGGAAGAGTTACAAAAATGGGAGGGATAATTGGACTACATAAAAAATGTTTTATAGATGTTCAAATTCCAATGTGAAATGTGTTATTGCTTATGTGTGGAAACTTTTTCTTGGACGATTTATCGACATCCCGCATAGCTATGTCTTTATTTCTTTGTATAATATTTTTTTGTTGGCACAATGGACATTTAGTCTGTTTCCAATTCTTGTGTAGAGAATTGTTGCCAATTATCTGGCATGCTTTCATTGTGGTGCTTTTGCACGTTGGCACTTGAAATATTTCTAGACCATAGTTTTTTTCCATGTTATCCAGAGGATTTTTCTATGAACATATGCAGGTTCTCGGTGTAGTTATGTATTTCTCACCTCCTCTCCATGCAAAGACATATTGTGACTACAACCACGAGTTATGTGCATGTTGTTTCTTGGTGCAGTGATTTTTTTTTATATTTTCAATTGTTTTGTGGAAAACTAATACCGATTGTCGGGGATCCCTGGATTTCGGTGCTTCTATGTGTTGGAATTTACAATAGTTCTTCAATATGGGTTCTAGAAAGGAATGTGGTTTCTCAGGGTGTGGGAAGGATTTCTACAACTTTAAGAGGCATATGGCTAGTGCACATGTGTTTCCCATAGTGGCCATATGCCTCGTGCTTTGTACAATTTTCTTTTACTTGGGAATATGGACATTTGGTTTGTTTTCAATTCATGTCCAGAGAATTGTTATCAATTCTTTGGCATGCTTGCGTTGTGGTGGTTTTTCACATTAGCACTTGTAGTTCCGCATCTCAGTGGTTCTGCAAAGGATTTTGCTATTGGAATGTTTTTTGAGTGTGAATAGTTGTTGGTTGTGTGCGTTCACATTGGGAATAGGTGTGTGGTGGGAATAATAAATACTTGTTGTATTCTTGATTGTTGTGCGAAGGGAATACATGCTCACAAGTTTCTATGTTTCCATGGGTCCACATTTGCAATAGTTCCACACTTTGTTGTAACACGCTAAGTAATATGGAGGAAGGCGCAATTACTTTTGGGGCATTGATTTTTCTCGGATTTAGAAGGAAAGGGAGGTGATTTATGAAAAGTGAAAATTAAATGCAGTTGGGCTTGAAGCAATGTGAGCTCTCTAATTTATTTATTTTTTAAAAAATTTGTGCTATGATGGCTTTAATCCTACTGTTTTATTCAGTTTGTGTGGGTTCTTTTATTGGTGAGATATGACAATGCTCTTCATAAGCATGTGCTTCACAAAGAGATTGCTTGAATATTTTGAATCCTCATGCGGTGACTCTTTTCTTCCAATCCTTGTATGCAGATTTCATATTGCTTATGGTCTAGCATTGTCATGCTTGGATGCTTCAAAAGTTGTGTAGTTCACATAGATATACTTGGTCTACTTAATAATATCTATTTTAAGCCTTGTGCGGAGAACCGACACATGTTGTCTTCACACATTGCTACACTTTTGAACCTCCACATTTCAAATAGTTCTGCATCGGTGATTTTGATGAGCGAAGTAATTTTCTAGATAGATCAATGATTTATAGTAAATTAATTTGTAACGACTTAGAAGGAAAGGGTAGGCTTGTAGAAATATTGCAAAGAAAATGTGTTGGTGCTTTGTGGACTACTTGATGGTTTTTTATTCCTCTTATTATTGTTTTAAAGGAAAATGATATATGTGAAAAAATTATTTTTGGGGATTTGCATCTTGCTCTTGTCCTTGGGAAATCTTAGCTATCTTATCTATTTATCTTTCGACAATTTTCTAGTCAACAGTTTTTTTTCTTGTCAAATTTTGAGGTTGGGCCAAAGGTTTTTCTATGGTCATATTTTCGTTCTCCGCACAACTATGCCTCTGGTACACTAAACACTTGGTATTTTTTCAAGTTATGGGAAAAAAAATTAAATCACTTGGCCTTCTTCTACCAGGAAGTGTCCTTGCAATAGTTATTGGAGAGGTTTAAAGTATTTATGTAATGGGTTTCTTTTATCCAATGGTGTTCCATATTAGTTTATGTATCTGAAAAATGCACGAAAATAGGTTCTTTTCTTGTTTTTAACATGTGTTGCATAAACAAACATAGTTGAATCTAATACATAGAAGTCTATCAATTTTGACATCTGACATCACCATTGCTATGTGTTGCAAAATAGTCCATTGTTATTGCTTAATAATATGTTGTTCATTCATTGTGCAGTTACTTTGTTTCATTGAAATTTGCAACGGGATTAGTCTAATGTTAAAGAAAACCGATTTTCTTTTTTCCTGCTTGTATTTATCGATCAAATTGTAAAATGAAATGTTTTAGGGGTGTCCCATGTATGCCAAGAAAACTTAGTTGTTTCTTATTCTTTTTCTTTTTTAGAAGTTGGCTAAGTTGGTCAAGGACTATTTTAGAAATTATATGTATCAAAGAAAATAAAAGTTCAACACTAACATGGTCTCCTAGATTATTTTATGTATTTGAAAAATGCATGCAACTAGGTTCTTTGCTTGTTTTTAATATGCAATGCGTTGACAAACATAATTGAATCTAATACATAGAAAGACATATAATTTTGACATCTGACATTGCCATTGATATATGTTACAAAAAAATCCATTGTTATTGCTTGATAATCTATTTTTCATGCATTATGAAATTACTTCTTTCATGTTTTGTACTTTGCAAAGGCATATGACCACTGAGAGCAACACCTGTGTATTTTAAATGCTTGTGTAGATAATTTATGTCGGTTGTCATCATGCAATTCCACACCTTCGTGGTCCTGTTGAAGCTTAAATGTTATGCCCATGTTTCCAGAGTACACATATGTATTGGTTGTGTGCATTGGCATTGGGGGACGGTACGTGGTGGGCATAGAAATTACTTGTTTTATTTCCAACCGTTGTGTAGATGAAAGACATGGTCGCGAGTTTCTATTATTTTGCATCTATGAATTTGCAATAGTTCTATACTTTGTTGTGACAAACTAGGTAGTTTGGAGTATATGAAAAATTTAATCCAATACAAAAAGAGGATTATTGTCCAACAGATTTTTAATATTGTGATTTTCCATGCATTACTAGTCATGTGTGAAGAATTTTACTTTGATAATTTGCCTGCATTGCACATAGCTATGTATTTCTTGATTTGTATAATTTTATTTTTCCTAGAACAATGGACATTTGGTCAATTTTAAATTCTTGTCCAAAGAATTTCTAGAAATTCTCTCGCATGCTTGCATTGTGATGGTTTTGCACATTAGCACTTGCAGTTCTGCATCTTGGTGGTTCTGTAGAGGCTTCTACTACTGGCATGTTTTCTGAGAGAGCATAGATGTTGGTTGTGTGCGTTCGCATTTGGAATAGGCGTGTCACCGAAATAATAAAGACTTTCTATATTTTAGACTATTGTGCAAAGAAAAGACATGTTCGCAAGCTCCTATGCTTCAGCGGGTCCGCATTTGCAATAGTTCTGCACTTTGTTGTGATAAATTATGTGCTGAGTCACTTTTGGAGCATTGATTTTTCTCAGATTTAGAAGGAAATGGCAGTGATTTAAGGTTACAGCAAAGTAAATGCAGTTTTTCTTGAAGCAATGTGAGCTCTCTGATTTTTTATTTTTCGAACATTTTGTGTTGTGATGACTTTATTCCTATTTTTTTAGCGGGTGATTTTGCTAGTGCGATATGACGATGCTCTTAATGGTTATGTTCTTTTCAAAGTGATCATTATTTTCTATGATTTCGTGTCTCCACATTTGCAATAGTTCTGCACTTTGTTGTGACAAGCAAGGTAGTTTGGAGGAAGGGGCAATGACCTTTGGGGCATCGATTTTTCTTTGATTCATAAGGAAAGGGTAGTGATTTAGAACTGGTGCAAAGTAAATGCACTTGGTATTGAGGTAATTTCAGGTCTCTGATTTATTTATTGATATCATTGCACTGCCTATATATCTTTGTTATGGGGGGGAATAAATAAATGATATATTGATCCATTCCACAATTGAATGGAAGAATAATGGAAATGGAAGAGAAACATGGACTGTATGAAAAATATATTTTGCAAGAGTATACAAAAAATTTCATCCAATATAAAAAGAGGAGATGTTGAATATTGCAATCTAGAATGTGATGTTGCTCATGTGCGAAGACTTTTTCTTTGATGATTTGTCTGCATCCCACGTAACTGTGTCTTTCATGCTTTGTACAATTTTATTTTTCTTGGGACTGTGGACATTTGGTCTATTTTCAATTCTTGTCTAGAGATTTTTTATCAATTCTCTGGCATGCTTGCATTGTAGTGGTTTTGCATGTTCGCACTTACAGTTCCACATCTCATTGGTTTTGTAGAGGCTTTTGCTACTGGCATGTTTTCCGAGTCTGAATAGTTATTGGTTTTGTGCATTCGTATTGGGAAGAAGTGTGTGGAGTGAATAATAAAGACTTGTTGTATTTTTTACCATTATGCGGAAGGAAGACATGCTCACAAGATTCTATGCTTCTGCAGGTCTACATTTGCGATAGTTCTGCACTTTGTTGTGACAAGATAAGTAATATGTAGGAAGGCCCAATCAATTTTAGGGAATTGATTTTTCTTGGATTTACAAGGAAAGGGAAGTAATTTACAACTAGTGAAAAGTAAATGCAGTTGGTCTTGAAGCAATGTGACCTCTCTGATCTATTTTGTTTTCAAAAAAATTGTGCTATGATGCCTTTAATCCTATTATTTTATTGAGTTTGTGTGGGTACCTTTGTTGGTGTGATATGACGATGCTCTTCATGGGCATTTTCTTTGAAAATAGATTGCTCAGAATATTTTGAATCCTCGTGCGGTGAATACATTCTTCCAATGCTTGTACGAATATTTAAGTTTTCTTATGGTCTGACATTGTTGTGCTTGGATGCTTCAGAATTTTTTTATTTCACATAGCTATACTTGGTCTACTTAAGACTATCTATTTTTAAGCCTTGTGCAGAGAACCGACACACATTGGCCCCACACATTGTTTCACTTCCACACCACTGCATTTCAAATAGTTATGCATCGGTGATTTTGACAAGCGAAGTAATTTTCAAGATAGATAATTTATTTATAGTAAATTCATTTGTTGAGATTTATAAGGAAAGGGCATGCATGTACAATCAATGCAAAGAAAATGTGTTGTTTCTTTGTGGACTACTCGATGTTTTTTTACTCTGCTTATTGTTGTTTCAAAGGAAAATAATATATGTGAAAAAACTATTTTAGTGGATTCTCATCCTGCTCTTGGCCTTGGGAAATCTGAACTCTCTAATGTATTTATCTTTGGACAAATTTCTAGTCGAAAGCATTTCTTCTTGGTGACTTTTGAGGTTGGATTAAAGGTTTTTATATGGTCACATTTTTGTGCTTCGCACAACTATGCCTCTGGTACACTAAAAACTTGGTATTTTTTCAAGTCACAGGAGAAACATTTAAAGCATATGGCCTTCTACTATTGGGCAGTGTCCCTGCAACAGTTACTGGAGAGGATGAAAGTATTTATTTAATGGGTTTTTTTTATCCAGTGGTCTACCATATTAGTTTTTGTATCTGACAAATGTGTGCAACTAGGTTATTTTCTTTTTTTAGAAGTTGGCTTGATATAAGATATTTTCTAAGTCATCATCTATTAGTGCTTGAATGGTCGTTTCCCTCAAAACTTTCATATTCTTGTGTTGTTGGACTAATTTCCCCTTTTATGTGTCTTACCTCTTTTCTCCCGACTGTGATATAGTCTTTTGTGTGTCACCTGTGTGATTTCCTTGGTTTCCTTCTCCTTGTTCTTATGCATTGCCTCCTACTTCTTCTACTTATAGGTGTTATGTCTTTGGCTGCTCTGTTTCTGTCATTGAGATCTTCCACTCATCATCCCAATCTTCCATGATATGTCCCATTTCTTCTTTAGTCACCCTGTATCTTGTGCCCAACCATTCCTAAGTTGGGTTCCTCTTCACTTCAATGTACATATGATGGCATCCTGCCTTAAAATGCACAACTTACTTGTACACTTCCACCACATGCGGTAATATGTGTGGTGTATCTTGAATGAATTACTAAATTAACTCCTTATAGATGTAAAAAGTGATGTTATTATCCAGTTGTCTCTCCTTATTCACAATATTCCACAAGTTATTGTATCTCACTCCTAAACACGGTTTGTTCATAACTGATAGAAAATGTGTATCTCCTGGTTCCCTCCAAGCCACTAATGTTATCAATATTAACAACCATGCATATTGGAATTATATTCCCTTGTCCCGTGCCTCTCTGCAATCCATCAAAAACTTATTTAACAGGAATGTTGCCCAATTCATTTGTATGCCTTCTACGCACTTCTCCACTACTACCATCACACCTATCGTCATGTGATCCTTGTGACACTTTGTCAACAATTTACAATCCAAAACTTTCTTTGTAAACCTGATGCATTCATCATTGATACTTTCTACATCAATCCAAAATCCTCCTTTATACATATCAAACTTGTATTGCATCCTCTCAGACAAATATTTCTCATTTGACTTGTCTATAAAAAGTGGTGATGGGTCCTCCCCTACCATTGGAAACCCTGTTATGTGCACAATCAAAATTTTATCTATGGAAACAACTATGTCCAACCATAGGTATCCACCATGGATGTAACTTAAAAACATCTTAACACAGGTGTTGATCTCAATTCTCGTGCCAAAGTGTGGGACCTCTAACAAGTTTAGAATCCCTGATTTATCCAACCCTACTGCCCAAGCATATGGATCGAACAGGATAACTGATGTCTTTGGGTAAATGATTGTCTTCATTTATTTCTTTGGAACTAACTCCGAGAACTTCTTCTCATATTATAGGTCGTGATATGCAAACTTTAGATTTTCCATTGTGACTAACATATATTCTTCAATGATTACACCTGGTGGAATTTCTGGCTCCATGAGCTCATACTTTACCTCCTTTTGTAACATGATCGGCTATGTTGTCATCTTTTTGGGAAGTATATACTCCTTCAAAAAGTTGGTCGAAATCAACTCTGAGTTGGATTCTCCTTGGGTTCCTTCCTGTATAGGTTCTACTAGTGGTTTAGTGTGTTGTTTCTTCATTCCTATTGTTAATGTCATTGCTACCTTGGGTGGTGCCATAGCTCTCTACAAAACACTGCCTTCAACAATTAGTGCTTTCGGCTCCATGTGTGTTTGCTCAACTCTCTTCTCTTGATGCTCTCAAATGAAAATAACTTTTTTCCATCAACCCCTCAACATATTTAATAACTTGTTTTCAATTGTTACTTTCCCTTTTCATGCCCCAAACTTGTAGTCTAATCTAACTTGTACTCACATTAAATAATTTCCATACTCTGCAATAAATTCAGATTATTCTGTAGATCATGGTCTAGATCTGATCAGTTAGTCACGGTCTTGCCGCTTCTTTCCATTTATGACTATGCATATCCAATACTTCTTCATTATGATCACTCTTTAATACTTGTCCCATCAGGTATGATTTTTAATGTGTTTCCTACCCTCTGCACAAATATTTTTGTCACTTCAATCCTCCTTCCTACACATAATTCCTTCTTCTTTCTACATCTTTGTGACATTTTATAACTTTATATCCTTACTCATTTAACCTTATGTATCAATTCAACCTTCAAATTATTTTAATTATTTTCTTCTTTCTTTTTTCTTTCTATAATACACTATAATACAAGTACTAAGGTACATATACTACGTGCTTAGACTAGTGCATGGAAGTATGACTGTCCCTATATAGTTTCAACCAACTACCATTAACCAATCCTTCCACAACTTCTCCATTTAGTTTCTCCAACTGAATAACACCTTCATCTGTTACAAATATGATCACATATGGACCTAACCAATGCATATGAAACTTCATAGGGTGCTGCAAAAACTTACTGTCGTAGACAAACACTAGTTCTCTTGTCTGAAACTTCTTTTGTTTCATATGCATGTCATGCCATGCTTTCTCGCGCAGTTTTTGAACTTACTGATGGAAACCTATGACATATCAGCCCTCTTCCAACTCTACTAGCTCTAACAATATCTTCTCCACTGCACCCGAATATGTAATTTTTTTAGTGTAACAATATGCAGACTCGGTACTATGAATTCCATAAGCATAACATCTTCTTTGCCATATTCTAGTCTGATTGGGGTCTGTCCTGTCATCTTCTTACTTGTATTCCTATACACCCATAACATTGTTGGAATCCTCAAGTCCTAGTCATATTGACTTATATTACACACCTTCGTTAGTTCATGTTCTAGTATCTTATTGAATGCTTCCACTATTCCATTTTCCTAAGGATTATACAATCTGCTCTTCTAATGATGAATCTATAAATCCTCTATCAAAGTTGAAATCATCTTATTCAGAAAATGAGTTCCTTGATCGCTCATAAGTATTCTATGAAATCCAAACCTTGTCACCACATTTTCAAACAAAAACCACATAGTTGTCTCCATGTTGTGATCCTTGATTGGTTCTGCTTCAGCCCATCTAGTCAAGTAATTTGTTGTAGTATTGATGTATCTATCTCCTAACCTATTTGTTGGTGGATTAATCAGGCCAACAAAATAAATGACCCATTTATCAAAATATTGTAATTTCACTTGCAGTATTAATGACATCTCATCTCTCCTAGAAGGATTTCCAATTATTTGACAAAAATCACAAGTCTTATATAATTCCTTAACATCCTTATGAAGGGTAGGGCACCGCAATCCTACACGTAAAATATTATGATCTTTTTATTTTCCTGCATAGTGACCTCCTTTAACCCCTTCATGTTCCTCTAACAATATCATATGTCTTTGATGTTCTAATACGCATCGTCACATAATACCATATGCACCTAAATTTTACAAATTTCCTACTATCAGCTGACATTTTGCTGGCTTCAATACTAATTTCTTCTTCTATGCAACTATAAAACCAGGTGGGGCTACTCCTGTGCTCAAGAGATGGACTATGTTTACAAAATAGTAATCAATCATTTATACTATAAATAAGTGTGCATCTGGTAAGTTGTCATCCAAATTTCCTACATCTTCTTATGATAGTATGCATGATAAGTGATCTGGTCCTGAATTAAATTTCCCTGGTTTTACAATTACCTCAAATTCATATTCCTGAAAAAATAATACCCATATGCATATTCTTCCCCCCAATACTGGATTATTGACCAAATATCTTAGCGTAGAATGTTATGTGTACATCTTAAAGTGTGAAACCAATAAGTAATGTCAAAAATTCTACAATGCATACACCATTGCTAATCCTTCACATTTTGTAGTAGTAAAGTTTTGTTTTGTAGTTGAAACCTTATTGCTTGCATATGAAATGGGATGGTTTATATTTCCTTCTCCTGGTTGAGCTAACACTGTGCCTAAAGCTACACATGTTGCATCCACATTAACATGAAACTCCTTCTTCCAATCTGAAAATATCAAAATCAACACAATAACCAATTTTTGCTTCAAAATATCTAAACCTTTCTGACATTACTCACTCCATTGAAATTTGTTGTACTTCTTTAGAAAAGTTTCCATCATGGTTTTAATATGCACATATCCTCTAATGAACTTCCTATAGAACCTGGTACGACCCAATGTTGCTCGTAACTATCACATTGAAGTAGGTGGTGGTAAGTCAAAAATCACGACAATCTTCACAGGATCCACCAACATTCCTTTCTTACACACTACATTGCCTAGTAAGATACCAAATGGCCCACAAAAAATGCACTTCTTCAGATTCAAAGATATTTGAAACCGCCTACACCTATCCAACATCAAGTGCAAAGTCTCAACACAGTATTTCAACAAGATAAACAATGTCCAATCATCTAAGTATACTTATAGGAACTTATGGATGAATTATTTAAATGTTGCTACAACCACTCTAGAGAATATTTTATGTGCATTATTCAATCCAAGAGGCATCAATGTGTACTGGAAACACCTCCATCATGTCACAAATGTAGTCTTATATCTATCTTCCTACATAATCTTGATCTGATGATACCCCAAAAATCCATCAGTGAATGAATATGCTTCATGCCCTCTTACATTATCCAAGACTTCATCTATAAATGGTGTAGGAAATGGATCATGTAAGAAGGAATCATTTAATTTCCTCAGATATACACAAATTATGATCCCACCTGTCTTCTTATCCTATTCCACCATTGGAATAATCCATTATGATTCTATGACAGGTTCAATAATTCTAGCGTCCAACATCATGTCTATCTCTGCTTTCACCTTTTTCTTATACATTGTGTTCAATATGTATGGCCTCTGCTTCACTGGCTTAGCATCTAGATTCGACCTACTCCCTAGAAATCCCTTTCATCTATGAAAAAGTAATCGAAAACATGTCCTTATATTTGCGTACTGAATTTGTTATCTTCTCAACAGTTTCGTCGTTCCAATAGTATCCTATGTTTGAAAAATTGGGCTTATCATCTGCATCGATATTTACTTTGCACATTCTCAATGGATTTTCATACATAGTAGATTCATGTTGTGGTCCTTCTTTTGCACACTCTATTTCAGTTTCTAGTATTTGTACATTTCTAGGATCTTTGTCCTCCTCTTGTTCTTCTTTGAAAAAAATATAATAGTGCACAAATTCTTCAATTCTCACAGAATATCTATGCATGCTACATATAGGTACTAGGTCTATCGAGTCTTCTGATGTAAAAATATTATTCTTGATGACTTGCAAAGTTGAGTCAATAAAAGGAGCATCATCTTCAAAACTAAAAGTTACCTTAAAATTTTGAGTCCATTCTTCCCAATCTGTAGTTTCTCTGCGCACTTTCAGTTCCAAGTACCAATTCTTCAGGATTGTGTCCAAAGTGTGTACAAACAAGTGTGTGCATTCTTTCCTAGGTACTTTACTCCATGTCTTAATGCACTGTGTAACATGATCCATCAGACATATCAATCCTATATACTTCAACATAGTATCTTCATTCTCTATCCTGAGCCTGACTTGTAATAGTCTTCTGCACTACTCCCAGTCTCTTATTCCATCCTTATGCACAACGCACCATCTTTCTAAAGTTGCTTTCAATGTGAAATTTAAATCTATTAATCTTTGTTGATATGATATTTTCAATTCAAAATGTATTATAAAATAAGCTACATTAGTTAGTCCTTCATACCTTGGAGGATCACATACCTCAATTCCAATCCATCACAACACTTGAGTAATTAAAGCACATTTCCTTGTAGACACTTCCTACAATATCTAGTGCCAATTCTCCAAAGCTTCTTCTAATTCTGATGTTCATGAACTAATACTTATCCAACTAAGTACACCATTGGTTGTAGGATTCACATAATTTTCCATCTGCACAGTCATATTATATAGGTTATCTAGCTCTTTTCCCTTTACTGGTTCTACATATCTTCTTCCTTTTGTAGGATCCAATGACGCAATAACCTTAAAGTCTTCTACTTCAAATATCATATTTATTTTCTTTAGATCAATGATAGTCTAGTTTTTAAAGGCCCAATAAAGTCCAAGTAGTGTTGGGTAAGGGGTGCTACCATCTATTATCTCTATTTACTTCAAAAACAACCAAGTTGCGCACTCCATCAATATTAACACTTACCCCTGTCATCCTTCCAATTGAAAAAATATTATGTTATTTTTCTAACCATAACTAAATGGGAAGCCAAATTAACTTCGTTTTACCCATCATTTCCCAAGTCTGCTTCAGGATGAAATTCACATCAGAACCTAGATCCAAAATAATATTGTCCATGTCATAATTTTCTATCAGTGCAATGAGTTGAAACTCCCTATCCATTCTCTTCTTGCGATGCACCTGGTTAACTTCTTGGTCTGCGACGGGTATCTCTTTCTATTGGGCACAATGATCGATCATTCCACACAACATACTCAAAGAAGACTCCACCTTCATTATCTCTTTAAAATAACTTTTTAGAAAACTATTCAAAGTGCTTACCTTGCCAACTTTCCTTTCTAAATGGTCATACATTGGTGGCATATGATACATTGGAAACCTGTCATACAAAGGTGGCATGGTCGACGTCGATGTTATCCATTCGGTTCCTATCACTTCCTTCCTTTCTTGCATATATGTCTCTTTATCCTTTCTAGTATCAAATGACAGTTGAGGCTTTGTTTCTTTCCTGACCCACTAGTGGATCCTATTTCCTTGATTTGTCGCATCATATCCAGTTTTGGTTCCTTCATGTGTAACTGCTACTATATTGGGTTGTTCATCGCATTCCTCTGCTACTATCATCTGTACATTCAGGTTCCTCATTTCTTTCCACTTTGCAATTAGTTGTGGGTAATCCTCCGTTGCATGGTCTAGTTGTCTGCAATATGTACATGTCATGCATGGGTTTAGACAGTCTCGCGAAAAATGTCCAGGATGATTAAAGTTATAAGATACAATTTATCCTCTTCCTTAGTTGAATCCTCTTATTTTGCGACCTCTAAACCCTCCTCATCATCCTTTATTATAACCTCTTGGAGTATTATATTGTGGATATCCTACTTCTGATTCTTCTCGATAGACTCTATATGCATCTATAGTGCACTTTATCATCAAATCAAATACATGAAATTCAATTTCCTCATGTCCTACTAACTTACAAAAGTTACAAAACACATTTCTCGCAGTACTTTGGTATTTCTACATCAATGAGAAATAAGTATGTCGGTGACCCATCGTCTCACAAATTTCACACTATACCCCTAATGGATTCAAATCTCCTATATTCAAATACTGCTAAAAAATTAGACATTCATTCTTATTATGACCTTTTGTTCTACATGTGACACACAAAACTTCCTCTCATTTTTACTTTCCTTTCGCAAGTTCCTACAAATGAATAGTCAATTTTGTTAATTATCAATGAACTTGAGCCATCTCTGCACCATTTTCTCCTACCGAGGATGCTTCCAATTTCATAGAAATTTTTGGGGCTTTTGATTGTGACACAATCTTTTTGTGTGTCAAAGGGAAGCGTATATGCAGAAACAATCATGCAATAAACCACTCCCTATGTTGTTCATCTAGAATTTGGAATGTCATTTGATCCTTCATTATCTTGAATCTTTGATCATAGTCCCACACCAATTCACTCACTATTTTCTTGATCTCCTTTATCTCTGTAAAGCACTGTGACTCAGACTTGGGTTTCTGGAACTCTTTCAATAGAGCTTGTCTTACATTTGCCAATGTTCTAGTTTGTCCCGCAAGTGTCATATTTTGATATTTCATGTACCATAATAATGCATGATATTTGAACATCATTTCCAACTACACGATCTTCACATCATCATCCTGGACTTTCTTCACAGTCCATATTGTCTCACAAATGAACAAATGAGTTTTTGGATCCTTTGTTCCCACTCCATGGAAGACATGCATTCTTAAAGTAGGATCTTCCCCTACCATTGTGTTATGCACGATATTCATTTTTGATAAAAATAATTTATTCTAACTCAGCATATTAATTCCACTACTCCAATTACATTTACTACTATCTTTACTTCATTCACTAATTATAATTGACAAATCTTTTGATCTTACCTCAGTTCTTGGTGACACACATAGGCTCATGGGTTTGACGCAGAGTTTGATCTGAGTTGGATATTCTTCTATTGGATTGTGTTGTAGGATATTTTATTCTATACGTGGAATCCATTCTATATGGAATATTACACCAGTGTCTCTTTCCTCGATCTCATGGTGCTTCCCCTCTCTCTCATCCATAGTCCTCTTCTTATTCATTCTAAATCTCTTACCATTGTGCAATACTCCAATATATTTGTTCATTGTACCATCTTCTTCTCTTGACATCCTCATCCCATCTATTACTCATTCCTTCTATTCATCCCTCTTTATTCTCATATCATCCCCTGGTCAGCCCCCAATCCCCTTCTTTGCATGAAGACACTTAGCTACTAGGAAAATCATATTCCATCTTCATAACTCCCTTATCAAACAATAACATCTTAATCCAAGTAGATAGTGACTTCAAGTATCTTCCATGCGATCCCTTAAAAAAATCCCTTTCAACAACACTATACGACCGAGTACAATATATTGCAAATTCAGTAACACAACCTCCCAACACAATTTCCATCTAATAATCTACTGCGTGTGATACATGATTGATTATAGTATTGACTTGCCAAATTAATTCAAGAGTCCAATTTCTCAAGACAACAGTGTGAAATCTTCCAATTTGTTCATCTAATCTCTAGATCCACTCTACTAAAATATTCGAGAAATCAACAAAGCAAATCTCATGCAAATCTATAAACATATACATTTGTATCCATTTCTTTGCATTGATCCGTGGGTTCTTATTTTTATCTACAAAAAAATCTATCTCCTTCATATCCAACCATTTTCCAATATCCTCCTTAGTAGGTCTCCACATTCCCCTCATTCGCATATCTCAGTCCCGACAATGAAACCATTTGTTGGCGTGCAATGGGAAGACCCGGGGTTCAACATTAATTCACCAAAAAAAACCTAAAGATACCAACCCTTTTGGAATCACCTAAAGACAAGTGAAGTGTCACACAAGGTACCTAGGAGGACTGCAGGAATCGGGCTTATGTAGTCATGAAGGGAATGGATATCGTTCTAACATTCATTCTTCATGCAATATATCTTGTGTCCCAAATCATATCAGCATAATGACATATGACAGATTCATGTTACCTAATCATTCAACATGTGCACTAAAGCATTCAATAATTTTGTGGAACTGAAATCTTTGGCATTGTCAATGGTTATGTTTGTTGTCACTCTAAAAGGAGTGATGATTCTTTCTTCTAGGAAGTCCATGAAAACCTTATCTATAACATTATTGGTTGGTATAGCTTCAACCCATCTGGTGAAGTAATCCATAGCTATCAGGATATATTTGTAACCATTTTTGCAGTTATCATTGAATTCACCAATAAAGAAAGACCCCATTGTTGGAAGGACACTTCCACTATCACAGGGTGCAAAGGAAGGGATACGATATTTTTCTTTCCTGTAAAAAAATGACAAGGCTAGTATGACTTGAAAAACTTGTGGACATATGAAAAATATGGTAGGAAAATAGAAACCACCTCTTAGAATATTATGAGTGGTGGTATTTGTTGTGTGATTTCCACCACATAATAATTTGTGAAACTAGTCCATTAACTTATTTTCTTCTTTAGGGTCAACACATCTGATAATCAATCCATCATGATTTCTCCATCCAATACCTTGGTTAATAAGATAATAATTGGATTCCTTCAATATTAAAATTGTTTTCTTATGATACAGAAGGTACCTCAGGCATGTAAGGTTCTTTATATAGTATATGATGTGTACCAATCATGATGTTTTAACCTTTCAATCACTACATAAATCATAGGGCATCAATCATCCTTCAATCTAAGAGCAACTTCATTTCCTTCAGCCATCATCTAGGCTAATCTTTTGCATTGATCAATTGAGTGGTCTTAATTTCCAAATCATATTCCTAAATCTTAGCCACCCATTTTCCTCTAGTTCCAAATAAATCTTGTTGAGATCAAATGTCTTCCATAGATAGATGGGGAACATAGGAAATCACCTTGGAATACCCAATATAGGTTATGAAATGCTTCAATGATTTGACAAAAGAATAGTCTTTCTTTTCCATAATTGAATATTTTGATTCTACATCCCTAAGAAATTTACTCATAAAGGAAATGGGTTGTTCTTCACATTGATAATTCGTTTGTAGAAATACACCTACAATTGCATCATTAGAAGAAAAATAAAATAAAAATTGAAAATTCTTTGAATAATCTGGACTTACCAATACTAGGGATTTTGTGATCATGTCTTTGATGACTTCAAAAGTTGTCTTGATATCTTCATCCAACTTGAAATATGCTCCTTCTTTGGAAACTGGGTTACATGCTTGGTGATATCAACAAAAATTGGGATGAATCTTTGAGTGAAATTGATTTTTCTGAAGAATGAATGTAAATATTTCTAATTCTGGGGTATAGATATTTCTTTAATTCCCTTTATCTTATCAGGATCAAAATTTACCCCATCCTTTGAAACAATCTGACCAAGTAGATTTCCTTTAGTAACACCAAATATTGACTTCTTCATGTTCAATGTGATTCCATATTTGTGGCACCTTTCAAATACCTATCTAAGATGTCCAATATGAGGTTTCTCCTCCTTTGAAAAAATTGTGAGATAATCTTGGTAGATCTCCACTATATTTCCCATAAGGTCTTTGAATGCATAATCCATGGCTCTTTGAGAAGTGGCACTTTCATTGAGCAATCCAAAAGGAATCCTTAGATATTTGTAAGTGCCCCAAGATGTGTTAAATGTTGTCTTGGGTTTGTCATATTTGTTTACACACACTTGATTGTAGCTTAAAAAAACATCCAATAGAGATACACTTATGATCCTATGATTCTTAGTAGTAGATGTTCCATGTTTGGAAATAGATAATTATATTTCTCGGAGACCATATTGATAATTTTGAAATCCACACAAATTCTTATGTCACCTAACATATTTCTCACTATCACAAGATTCGACACCAAAGTTGAACGCCTTGCAGGTGAAATAATCTTTGCATCAAGTAATTTATGTAGTTTCTTCTAGACAAGGGTAACCAACTTCGGATTGATTTGTCTTAAATTCTGTTGAAATGGCTTGGTACTTTCCTTCAAGGGTATCATATGTTGAATTATTTCACCCTTGTAGGCCTTAAAATAATCATAAAACCAATAAAGAACATCCATAAATTCTTTGATCAAATCTTCAATTTCCTTCCTTTGTTCGTTTTAAGTTTCTTTACCAATATTTACTATCTTCGAAATTTTTGAGGATCCAATGTTGATTTCCATATATTCATCAGGCTTGACCATTTATTTCTTATCCTTATACATGTCATGTCTATTAAACATCCTTTCAAGGGATACAAGGATATATGGAATATTGTCCTTTAAATTTCTCTTTTGATGCTTCTTCTATCCAATCAATATCATTCTCGGTAAATTCCTGCAAGTTGTTCATGAATCTCACAATATGTGCATCATCATAAAAAAAAAACCTACTAGTTGATAAACTTATCCATAATTTTCCTTTGTCTATCAAAACTTCACAAGGTTGTAACGGTGATGTTGAAATGGCTATTGCATCAGATTTTTTGTTGAACATTATATTCTCTACTTATAAATACAAATTATCAAACCATTCCATGGCGTTCCAAACTACATTCTTGTATCTTTTCAACCTTTCATTTTTGCATGCAAATTGACGTTTCACTTGTATAAATATTAGAATAGAATCACCTATAATATTTAAAACTTTAATTAAAAACTATTATCCCGATTTAAACCAAGCAAAAGAGATTCATAGTCCGCTACATTGTTCATTCCATCAAACTCTAAATGAAAATCATAACATGAAATAATTCCCTTGGAAGAAGTGAATACAATACTTGCACCAATACCTAATTGGGACTTGGCCCCATCGAAGTTCGTCTTCCATAAGATGTTGATGTCTTCCTAAGGAGTTATTTCCATCACACGTATGGTGTAGGATATGAAACCATATTCATAGAAAACCAATTCCTTCTTAGGATCTTGTGGATATTCTATGTGATATCTTCTTATCATTTCATGGCATAGAGTAAAAAAATTATTTTGTGAGTGGGGACAATAACTTAAGATAGATCCATTGGATACTACCTCCAAGATTAGTATCCCACTTTTGAGATAAGAGCATACCCCATGTGTATGGAACATCAATTACCACCACATCCATTACCAAAGAAACACTTGGATAAACCGCTAATCTTACTTGAAGATATTTAATTAATCCACATAATTTGACTTATCTGGAGCCCATAAAATATATATTCATGTAATATCTAGAAGATTTTAAACCCAATCAATTCATCATTGTAAGAGACATCACATTGGTTGAAGCTCCAAAGTCCAACATATAATTGTGTAACATCAGATCACCCACTAATAAAGATATGAATAATGGTTGATGATATAGATTCTTATTCCTTTCCCGATGCATGGTTTGAAGAATAATGGGTGCATCTTCATTTTCTTCCATAATATGTGTTGTTTGACTCATCACATTAATCCCCAAAATGTCCTTAATTTGACTCTTCACATAATTAATATTAGCTAACTCAATAAGGGGAATGAGAATATTGACATTGTCCATCCATCATGTTATATCAAACTTGAATTCAAAAGGATTGACTGCTAAAGGACTACCTTGAGGTGTCTTGACAACATGCCTTGTATGTTTATTATCTCTTTGAGGATGCTCGAGGTGTCTTGACAACATGCCTTGTATGTTTATTATCTCTTTGAGGATGCTCTAGAGAACTTGCTTATTGATATTCTTATGGTGAGTTATCCCTTTTTATTCAATAATTCAAACCTTTGAATTGGTATTGGTACATATGATTAATTTTTTCTAGAGAATGCATTTCACCAAATAACTTCATTTCTCTTTTTATTCAATTAAATTATACCTAACTTATTTCTTATTTTTTAGGGACAAATATAAATCTCATTTCCCATCAAACACACCATTGCATGTATCTAATGAATATTCTCCTTTCTACTTATCTTCTCTGAATCTTTTCAAGTAATTAGCACAAGTATTTTCATCATGAAGACTTTGACATTCCCTTCAATAGTAAGGAATTTTATGCTCAAGCATGTTGGTTGACTCCAATTTTGTAGGAGGCTTTTGATTTGGAGGAAGGACTCGATATCCATTTTTAGTAGCAACTTTTTTTTTGTTGATGTTTCCTTTCTATATTCACAATCATTTTATGTATTACACTTGTCATATATGTAAAAGTTGTTTTCATATTCCTCACTTCTTCCACAAGGAGCATGATCTAATCAGGAGAAGGCTCAGTGGTAAGAGTGGCATTTTCCTTATGATCAAATTCCGTCCTAGGTGGAATCAAAATGTATGAATTTCCTGAGAGATTCCAACTTTCATCCATGTTTTTGGCCTTATTCTTAACATATGTTAGATATATAGGGTGATCTTCATTGAGAAAGAAACTAAAATTCCCTTGAAAATCATTTATGTAGTACATAAGAATGCTGGATCAAGTAGGTTGATGAATATGAGGGATATCCTGCACACTATTATCAACCCTATTGTTAAATTTATCAATAGTATGATTATCATTCCTTTCTATGTTACTCAAATGATTCTAAAGAAACTAACTATCCTTATTTTGCATTCATATATTAAAGAAAATATTATGAGATGTCTCAAAAGAAGTAATATTATTATCAGGTAGTGCGAGAAACCATTTCCTAACATATTTAACAAAGTTACCAACTTAATGAGAATTGTGACCTCAGAAAAAGAACTGTAGCCCTTAAAACCCATATTTTTTCATAAAAAACATGAAAATCAACCCCAAAATCAAAAAGTGGTGCTACTGGTAGCACCATTTTTTGTAACCGGGTCAAAATTACAACTTTTTTCAAGCATGGGCTTAAAATATCAAATGGTTTCTAAGAAAAACTTTAAAGTCAACCACCAAATCAAAAAGTGGTGCTATTGGTTGCACTATTTTTTCTAACCGGGTCAAAATTACAACTTTTTTCAGGCATGGCCTTAAAATATAAAATGGTTTCTTAGAAAAACCTTAAAATCAACACCTAAATAAACAAGTGACGCTACCTAAAGAAAAAAAGAAATTCTAAACGTTAAAATTGCAACTAATTACGACCTAATTGAAACTGTGGCCTTGACAACAAATCCCTACGTAAATAAAAAACCCAAAATTGGATCCCTACAA
>JZKD02S2233381.1:0-11088 GCA_000966675.3 Picea glauca
CACCCAGCTGAAGATCTTACAACACAGACTTCTCTCACCACACAATACTTCTCTCTCAGTAATAACAACAATCACTCATCATCCCATATCCGAACCCATATCAGGTCCTCTTGAACTTTATTTATACATTACAATAGATCATCGATAGCCTTAGGCCGAAGCCTATCTATCTAAAACCCTAGATACCAAAACCCTAGGTCAACTTGACCCGCATTTTCAGGGCTTCACCAGCCTATCTTTCCTTCCTTCCCGTGAGGTTCTCCAAAGCATCTACCAGTGGATTTTTCCTCTTGCTGAGTTGTCCACGATCCATATTCCTTGTTGATATGTCTTCCTCAATCTCTTCGTCCAAAGGCTTTCTCTCTTGAACTTCGTTCCATCTTTTCTACTTCTTTAACTACTTCGACATTATCTCAATCAACCTTCCTTTCGCGCAGTTCGTGTTTCACCTTTTCTTCTGTAATATTCACTTTCTTCCATAACCAATGGCCAACACCAATTAGGCATTCATAAGATCCTAAAGGCAAGATGTTCAAATCTTCCCTTGTGCTCAGTCCATTCATGTCCATAAGACATGACTTAACCATCTCATTGACTTTTCTTTTGGCTACATTAGCCAACTGCACCAACCAAGATTTTCCATGCTTGTTTCTTGGAAATTACAAACTTTCCACCATCTTAGGATCTATATAACCATATGAGTAGCTCCTAAATCAATTAAAATAGTAATGGTTTGGTTGTTGATCATACCTTCCACTTCAATCATATGTGATTGATACTCTGCTTGCTTGTTGTCCTAGGCTGCATAGATCCTTAGTACATTTTTGCCCATGTCCCCCATTGTTTCAGCTCATTGAACATTGTGAACAACTCTCTCTTTGTCACTTATGTGAGGACAATATCTAAACATATGATCACCTTTACAACCCCAACATTGAATAGGGCGATGCCTTGGCCTTTTACCACCTATCTCAATCGTTCTGGTTTCTCTAGAAGTTGGTTGTCCATGAGGATTATTTCTTAAGAATGGTGGCTTAATTCCCTTCTTCCTCTTATCCATCTTGAATTTCTTCTTGTCTTCCCAAGATTTTTGGAAAGTTGGCCTTGCTTTTTGTTGATCATATAGGCACTTAGCTCGCCTTATGGTCTCCTCCAATGTTTTGAGATCATCATATTGTATTTTTTCACTGTTGGATGGTGGCAACCCACTCAAATACCTCTGAATCTTGACTGTGTCATCCTTGATGAAAGAAACATACTTCAACAATTCTAAAAACCCTCTTTCATACTCATCAATGGACATACTTCCCATCTTGAGTTCAAAGAACTGTTTCATTTTCTTATCATAGTACCTCTTAGTCAAGTATTTCTTTTCAAAATACTTCTTGAATTCCCTCCAAGTAACATATTTCTCTTTAATGTGTTTCACTTGCACAAGTTGATCCCACCACCTAGATGCCTTACTCTTTTGTTTATAGATAGAAATTATTCCCTCTGCATGAGAAGAATAATTATGCAATTGAAAATACTTTCTCATGCCCAGAAACCATGTATTTTCATCTTCATCCTTCTTGTGCTCCCCATCAAATGTAGGAGGTTTGATTTTGTTCATTTCTCTTCGTATCTCATCCTCCCCAGACCTGTTATGCTTCCTAACAGGGGATAGACTTGATTTGTTGTGTACTCTCGTATTGGAATTCCTCGGGGAGTGTTGGTGATGTCTGATATCACTTTTTGTTCTTCTATGAATTCCTTATTTGCTTGATCCACTCTCCTTATCCAATTTATTTTCTATTCTTTCCAGGCTCTGCATCAAATTTATGTTGAATTCTCCCTGTTGCTCCCTAGTTTCATGAGTTTTTTGTTATCTTCTCGGTGAGTCTGGGCATCTTTTTGCAAATTTTAAATTATTTTCATCATGTTTCCTTCTTTATCTATCTCTTCTCCATGCCCATTGGAATTTGATCCCTCAACTCCTAAATAGATATCCATTCCTCTAACTTCATTTTCTGAACTGTAAACACCATATGCCTTCCCCATTTCTTTTCACTATGCGACAATTCGGTTCGGTTCTGAAAATCATTAACTCTGCAAAATGTGCAGTCAACCGAAATTTTGTCAGGCTAACAGACGTTAATAATTTTCCAAAATAAACCAATATGATTCAACAAAAACAATATCAGATTCTATTTTCTGCGGGTCTTGGTCGGTCAAGAACCCCTCGGGATTTTATCTTTAAGCCCCTCTTTGTTCTACAAAACATTTTGTGTGCTAGCCCCCTTTTTTTTTCTTCATCCCTTGGTTCCCATGGGACCACAGCAGTGACCCAACGCTTATGATTTGGGTGCTTACTTGGATCCTTGAAACTTCGGGCTCTGGGCTTCGGAGGTTTCCCTTTTTCCGTGTGTCCCAACATCATAGAACAACGAACTATAGAATGCATGAAGAATGGTGGATCTACGGTCCACATTCCTTCATGCACCATTTCTTCCAGAGTGTCAAGTCTCCAGACTTCACGATCTGACACCACACGTCCACTGGGGCCCACAGTTTCCATTCTCAAACTAATAAATTCCAAAAACGTCACATCGAATTTAGTACTTTTCAAATTACGAGGACATGGGTTGGCATTTTTGGAGTAAACCACAGATAGTTCCACAATTGTCCCCACGCTGACACGTATCCCTTCTAGGAATCTGTGGTTTGGATTGCGGGACCACCTTGTAGAATTATCTGTCACGCAACTTCGATCTCCGCAATGCCTCCCAGACATCGATATTGATAGATCGTGACCAAAGTTAATGTGGGCCCGATCCAACCAACTTCTTCGCCAAGTTTAACTACCTTGTGCCACCTCCAGGAGTGCCACATGACAGGACACACGAAGACGACACGTGGTCCAATCATGCGGGTGATATATGTCACATTCTAACTGCATTTCTATCTTACAAAGGTTCTTAACTCACTAACACGTGGCACACATCCCATGTTTCCACATTATCCCTAGTGACGTCAGCAGGCCACATCACTTCGAGACTTTGGGCTTTAGGATATTTCACCTTAGCATACCCCGTTTCTCTCGAATGCTGAATTTTCAAACAAGTCGATCTTCTGACACGCGTCTCCTTCGACGAACAATCCAGATTGTCTTCGAACTTTGGGACTTCGGAGCTTAGAGATTTGGAACTTCGGGAGTTTCCACTCTATTCACACCTTGTTTCTCATGAATGTCGTATTCCCAAATAAGCTAACTTGCCAACACATGTTCCTTGCTTGGATCAACAGACATGAATTGCATGAAGTTCGCTCTGTCTTCTCTACAGGTGACCGAGAGCTGTGACCTCGGCTTAACCTTTGGGTGCTTATCTCACTTTTCAAGATCGAAAATCATGTTTTAAAGAGTCGTTAATATAAACGACCAAGAGTGATTACAGAAACTCAACTTTCTCATGCTTTAGTTTCCTTCCTAATCTTCCCAATGCGAAGATTCTCGTCCGCGGTGGAATCAATATCCATCATTGATCTGTTGAATGAGAAAGATCAACGATCCTGGGGGATTATGTGGTATCAACTTATTCTCGCTTTAATTTCCTTCCTGATATCCACTATGGCTCCTCACCATCGATATCCCTTCAACGAGATCTAATGATCATGACTTAGCCTTCTCTTGATCTGACGACTTATCTTTCTCTCGCCCAGATCTAATGGCCCAACACCATGAATGTTGTGATTTCTTTCTCTATGGCCATTTCTTAAACTTGTTACACCTCACGTGTTTCCAAACATAGTACAAGTATTCTTTCAATGCCCTTCTGGCACTTTGTACCTCAAAATTCTCTATACTTTCTTCACCAAATTTCTCGTTCGTGGCCCATCCAGGTTCCAGGTAGAAACCATGGGCTCTGAACCTAAGTTTTGTCCATTTCGACAACAATTATTTTCCAAAACTTTTTCTTCAGCTTCCACTAGCATGGCCCATTCAGGATCAGTGTTGAAACCATGGCTCTGATAACATTTTTTAACGTCCCCGACCACCAACGGACGGGGAAACACCACTTCTTGGATGTTTAACTTAGCTCTGATACCATTTTGTGAATTTATATGCATGCATATCTAACACAATTAACAATTACAACATTCTATTCATGCCACTTATTCATGCGGAAATAATCATTAAAAGATACTGACAATATATTCTAACCATACACAAATAAATGTGGAAATAACAGTAAGCCTACACACACAACATAGTTGATATATCTAGGGATTACTCATCAAGTTATAACACATGTACAATTACACAACATACAATTAACAAAGATTTGGAACTTATCTTTCAACAGATGACCACCAAACTGCATGAAGACCTTCCATGAACCTCCCAGCCTTAGACCACGTTGCTCATCATGCTCAATAGTGGGTCACCCCCAGGTTGGGACTAAAATCCACCAGGCAAGGGATTTGTAGGCTTGGAAAGGGAAACAAGAAATTTGCACAGGTCCAATGGAAGGATTATCTCCCAGGGCCACCTCACACTAAAAACCTACAACCTCTCATTCCCCACATGCCTGTCCCACCCCAGGAAGTGTGCCCCTTCTCTGATCCACAGTCCTTCGGCTGCCCCACTTCCCTTCCAGGGCTTCAACAACATGCTAGACATGAATTCTCCAAGCACTCTAGCTGCAGTTGGGCTCCCTCTGGGAAATCACTTCCCCAACAACCTCTCTCACCTGAAGAGAGTTTCTTGCAGGCCTAACAACCTGCTTCTTCAGTCCACGGGCTTGAAAATCCACCTCGTCAAACCATAGGCCTGCCAACTTGCTTCTTCAGTCCAGCTTCTAAGTCAATTCCCAAAAAGGTGATGGAAACAATAAAGCTCAGTAAAGAACAGATGATGGAATCAAGCCACACTCATTCAAGGAATTGTGTGGGATGCAATGATCAACAATTAATACACAACATGACTCAGGCAGTTACAAGGTGCGTGCCTATTGAGAGGTTGACGATAGAGATGATGGCTTAGTACGTGAGTCAGTGGGTGAATCGGGTAGGGTGACAAACTTCGAGAGAATTTCTAGGGTCACGAGAATGTCAAGGAGGAGGAACTCCCAACGAGTTGGCTTTCCCCACTATAAACTGCATGTGCCCAGGTTGACACATGTCTTCCTGAAGCCGCATGAGTTCCACTTAGCACTTGTTCCCTTTCCAAGAAATTAGGACAACACCAATCATGTCCACCTTAGCCTTTAGGAAATAATAATAAAATATTATTCCCTTAGTGGTAATCCCTCTAGCTTATCCCCTAGGCCTAGACACTTATCCCCCTCCCTTACCCTACCTAGTGGAGCTTAGTCCCACATAACTCTTTCTTCGTGGTCGGTCTACACACAACAGTGCAATTTTATTAATGATATGTGTATTTACATATACAAAATCAGGCTCATGGACTTAAGCATCTAGGATCTCCGACCTAATAAACATGTAAGTCTTTAGCTTATAAACACTTGGTTCACCAACCTATAAACATAATTACAATTGAGCAGGGGCTCGATCTTGGGGTGTTACATAGGTGGCATAAGATTTCATCCTGAATGTGAAAATCAATGACAATTGTTCCTATACCCAAGAGTTGATAGGTGGTGGTGAAGTCCTGATCTTGCTGATAAAGTTGGGGCCACTCAGATGCTTCATGTCCACAGGAATGGAGCACAGTGGTGAGTGCAGCCATAGGAGGATGACTGAGGTAGTCAACGACATGATTGGAGACACTTGTCTTATACTTGATGTTGAGATGGAGTTGTTGTAAGTAGGTGGACCACTTATGATGGTGGTCATTTTACAATTTCCCCTGTGTCTGTATGAACTGCAGAGGCTTGTGATCAATGTGTATGATCATCTCTTTCCCCATAATGTAATGTTTCCATTGACGACAGACTTGTACAATGGAATACATTTCCTTGTCATAGTTGGGGTATTTACGGACAGTATCGGAGAGTGTCTCACTATGGTATGCCACTGGATGTCCATGTTGAGTGAGAACTGTGCCCACAACATAATCAGATGCATCAGTCTCAGTATCAAATGGTTTCTACAGATCAGGAAAGGAGAGTACTGGAGCTGAGCACAAGCGATGATTCAGATCATCGAATACTCATTTCCGCTCCTTCCCCCACACAAACTTAGCCCTACCACCGCCTTTGTTCAGCTGGATGAGGGCCCATGCAATATGGGAGAATCCCAACACGTACCGTTGGTAGAAGTTGGCTATTCCCAAAAATATTTGAAGCTTGGTCAGTGTGGTCGGGGATGGCCAGTCACAGATGACTTGGATATTAGCTGGATCAACATGTACCCCATGCTCATCAACAATGTAGCCCAAGTATTGGACCTCGTTCATGCCAAAAGATAATTTTTCCAAGTTGGCATAAAGCTTTTGCTATCGCAGAGTGCTCAAAACCTGTTGAATATGCTGCATGTGCTCCTCTCACGTTCTACTGAATATGAGGATCTAATCCAAATATACTACCACAAAGGAGTTGGTGAAGGGTCTCAATACATCATCCATCAATCTCATGAAATTGGCTGGTGCATTTGTTAAGCCAAAGCGAATGACTAGCCATTCGTAGAGACCTTCTTTAGACTTGAAGGTTGTCTTCCATACATCAGTTGGTTCGATGGAAACTTGGTGGTAGCCTGAATTTAGGTCAATCTTGCTGAAGAAATTTCCCCCCTAGAGTTGGTCAAGAGGGTCATCAATCCTAGGAATGGGGTAGCAAATCCTGACTGTGACTTTTTTTAACGTTCTATAATCAATGCAGAGTCGCCAAGTCCCATTCTTGTTCTACACTAGTATAATCGAGCTTCTGCAAGGGGAGGAGCTAGGCTTGATGTGCCCCTTTTGAGGAATCTCTGGGATATGACACCTAATTTCGTCATTCTCCATCAGCAAGCACTTATAGACTGGTCCATTAGGTAGAGGTGCGCAGGGGTTTAGATCAATTGGATGTTTGTCTTGGCATTGTTTTAGTACCCCTGTAGGTGAGGAGAAGATGTCTCTGTATTATTCCATGATCCCTTCAACTTACTTCTTCTGCAAAGAGAGGCGTTGTGTAGAGGCCACGAATGTGATAATGAACTTCTTCTTACTATGAGCATGGATCACAAAGAAGACTAACTTCCTGGTCTATGAAATGACCTTACTGCATTGCTTAGCAGATATTAAAGAAATAACAGTAGGCGACACTACCTCTGGGATCCTGTACAATTGTCTACCCAAATTAATAATAACACTGCGAGGTTTAGACTCATACACATCATGAATCTTCCACAAATATGGTTTTCCTAAAAGAACATCACAAACTTCAAGGGGAGAAATATCACACATTACCTCATCTTTGAAAGGCTTGATGTCGTAGGGAAGATGACACTATTGGTTGACACAAATATCTCTTCCTTGGCGAAGACAACCGATGGTGTAGGGTTGCACATGCGGTATCATTGGCAGGTCCAACTGCTTGATGACCTCTTCTAAAATCAGGTTCTTCTGACTACCTCTATCGACAATGAAATGAAGCGGAGCCCCCTTGACCCACATCTATGAATGAAAGAGGCATTCCCCTTCCTCTGGTTCTTCTAGTTCACTTGGCTATACTTTGGTGGTAGTGACAGTGGCACTAGGTTCAACATCGATAATCCACTTCCCCCCTTTAGGATTTGACTCAGAATCAGAATCAACCTTTGACTCGAAAGCCTTCAACTCGACTACGAGGGACTACTTGGAGCAAAATTCTTCAGTGTTGTTCCAAGGACTTTTATGGTACTCACACCATTTTCCTGTGTCCTTTGTGTTCTCATTTCCCTTCTTATGTTGTTCCTTGGACTAGTTGTTCTGAGGGCGGCCATCTTGAATCGGTGCCTTGCTGTGTGGGTTGGGGTTGAATTTTCCCTACTTCGGCTGTGAGGGGTTTGCAGATCCAAACTCTCACCTTTTCTGCTTAAATTTATGCTCGATCTTGACAGTGTATCTATCAGCCATGCCCAATGAGGCGATGTCCAAGAACTCCATTTCTATTTGAATGTATCTATGCAAACAACCACGGTATTTGAGCACCAAATGATGCTTAGAGTCTTCTATACCCAATTTGGTGCATAGGGTATGAAAAATATTGGTGAAATCTGGTACTATCTAGTCCCTTTCTTGACGTAGGGCGGTCCATCTGGTGTACTCGTCCTCGTAGCTTCCAACAAGGTAGTATTGTTCTTTAATGGTGTCCTAGAAGGAATCCCATGTAGGGGCCACCACAAACATTGTATATTCCTCCACGAGTCATGACCCTTTTCTCAGAGTAAGTATCCCACCAGTCTTTAACACAGGGAACGACCTTGAGGAGTGAAAAAGTGATATTTTCCCTATCGGAAAAATTGTGGACCAAAAAATATCCTTCGAGTAGATTCAACCATTTATCTACAACATATGCATCTATCAGTCCTTCAAATAATTGAATATCAAAATTTACCAGTACCTTGAAGGGGGTTGCATGGCTGCTTGATGAAGATGCTTCTCTTGTGGGAAACCGTCGAAGGATTTGCGCGAAGTTGTCCATCATTTCATTCCTTTGTCGCATGAGGGATTCCTTGAGAAATATTTTAATAGCATCTCATGCTCCATCATCTTTCTTTTCTTCCCCCATGTGTTTTTGTCGGTCTTAGCATGATCGATCTTGTAATGGATTGATTGGTTCGATTCTAAACTTCTTGTACCCAGATCTTGTCAGGGACATGCACAAATAAAAATAAATTAAGAGCAAACCGCTCTGATGCCACTGATATAGGTTTAGGCGCGGAACCAACTAATTAAAATAATGAATACAATAAACACAGAGATATGAAGAATAACAAAAATATCCAGTGAACAATATATTCTATTAAATAATGAAATAGGGTGAAACTGTAAAACTGCAGAACTGAAACACTTGCTTGAATGGTGGTAGTTATCTCTGAGAAGAGATGTGGTTGATACACGCATCCGTCTGAGCAGAATGGATTACAATGAGGCTCTAGAGGCCTTTTCGATATTACTCATGAATGCCAAAACCCTAGACATCGAAAAACCTAACCCTAGAAGGTGAAACACCAAAAGTCATGTGGGCCTTATGGGTAAGTTGGTGTAATTTGGTACCTCAACTTCCTAGGGTTGTAACTTTTTCATACGACCTCCATTTTAGGCATGTGATAGCCCGTTGGAAAGGTATTTTAGTGAACTACACATTCCACCATCAAAATCCAACTTCCTCTAAAGTTTGACTATGGAGAGCCAAAAAAAATGTTTAGAGCCCCAAAACGGCCCCGAAAATACAACAAGATGTGCTAACATGAAAACATACAAAATAATCCAGTTGGATTAGACGAGAGACCACCCGTATCCACCTAGAGGATGTGTGGGGCTTCATACAACCTCAGAAGTGTAGAACCCACAATTACAAAGCCGTACAAAAGATCGTGCTGAACAAAAAATGGACACAAGGAGCTAGGTGGAATAGGTGGGTGGCCACCAATATCGACCCGGATCAAAGGATTTATGAAAGAAGTGCATCACATAGCCATTTCTATAAGTTACGACAACACTCTTTTAGAGTCCAAATTGTGAAAACAACTCTCTTTTATAGTCCAAATTGCAAAAACTTTTGTTCTAGTCATGATCTCAGTATTAATGAGAATCACATTATAAAGTTGCTTCTCTCGTTGAAGTAGAGGTAAGTGAATTTTTATATATAGACACTATATGATCTGAATTTAAGTTAGGGTTTGCATAATCTTAATTTTTTTAAATATCCCTTTTGTCTTTCCTAATTAGTGATGCATTTATCCAACAATTTTTTAAAATAAATCCTAATTTGGAAATGCAATTGAGAATTGGAAAGAAGGCTTGGTTGGATCCATATTACATAAGTGTTCCCCTCAAAATGAAATATTAAGACAATGATGCATAAAAAAAAATATTATATAACTTTTAATTAAAAACATATTATATAACTTTTAATTAAAAAAATATTATATTTAATAATATATGTGTTATTAGTACTATTGAAATATGTCTATGATGCTTCTTAATTAGTTATATACTTAATTTTTTAATGATAGAATGTATGTAATTTTTTACCATATTAATATGTGATTATGATTTTTTATTCACTAACATTGCCCATATGTTATTGGATTGTATGAAGAAAAAATGATATTTCACTCAGACACTCCATGGACAAACTCGAGTCTTATTGTATAGAAAATATTTATCTTCAACAATGCTACTAGTATCTCTTTGTACACTATCATAAAATCTTTGAAAACTATGGCATGTAGGAGGTTTTTCCCACTCTCTTTTGTTTTTTGTTGCTACAATCCCACTTGATCTTGGCCCTCGATTTAAGTGCCCCTAGGTTAATCACATTTGTATGTTTTGCATTAGTTTAAGTATTATTTCATTTGGGCTATGTAGTAAGAAAACGTATATGTAATATAACAAGATGAAAATAAAAAATCCTTGCACAAGAATGGTAAATGAAAATATCTTCGATGGTTATTTCAATCAGTAAGAGTACTAACTTGCTCATGTGTATTTTATTTGATGGTATGAATTGGTCAAAACATGGATTGAAGGTGATTCATTTAGTAATGGCCCTGAGAAGAATGAGCATACAATTTATATTAATTGGAGGCAAACATCGTCTTTTTGTTCTACTCTGATTTGGGTTTTAACTTTTAAAGAAAATTGTTTCCTTCTCAATACAACCATCAATTTTTTTTTTTTGGGTAAATCTAATGTTTAGCATATGTACCATAGGATTCAACTCACTACACAAATCTTGGGTTGAATGTTCAATATTCAACTAATTTATATAGGAGTAAAGGATATGAAATAGAAGCAATAGATAGAATGTGAGAAAGAAACATTACTTACCATGATTGTATCTATAGGTTTTGCATCTCTAACATGAGATAGAACATTACTCATTATTATGATTGCATAGGTAGGTTCTGCATGCAACACACAAAATACAACCTTGATAGAGTAGTGGTAGTATGCAAACA
>JZKD02S2233392.1:14368-25358 GCA_000966675.3 Picea glauca
GGTGAGGATGAGCACTTTCTTGCTCTTGGGAATTGAAAACTCTAAGTCGTACTCCTGAAGTATAATGATCCATCAAGAAAATTTTCCATTGATATGCTGGTGACTAAGCAAGTAATGCATGGGGTTGGAATCTGCCACAACTTTGGTAGTGTGAAGCAAGATATAATGGCGCAGTTTCTATACTGTGAGGAAAACTGCAAGGGTGAGTTTCTCTTTTTTATTGTAATTCAGGGGTGGCCCTAAAAGGTGTTTACTGATGTAGTAAATTACATCATCACGGCCATCATCCCTTAGCTAGATGAGGACTCCTTCTACTGAGACAACGAAGGTCGATAAGTAGAGATTCTAGTCATGATCATAGTTGGGTGGACTAATCAAAGCTGTGTTGGAGAGTGCCACCTTTAGATCATCAAAAGTGGTTTGGCCATGCTCATCCCATCGAAATGGGATATCGTGATGCAACAAGCGAAGGAAACCATGTGTGCGAGTGGCATAATTGGGGAAAAAGCGTCACAAAATATTGGTTTTTCCTTATAGGATCTATAGTTGGTGTAAATTCCGAGGTGGTGGAATTTTTGTGATGGCTTGGACCTTAAGGGGGTCTACTATGATGTCGCATTGGGAAACGACAAACCCAAGGAGGCGTTCAGCGGTAACGTAGAATACACACTTGAGTGGGTTCAAGTGGATATTGTACTAACGACACCATTGAAATACAACTTGTAAGTCATCTAGATGTTGAATGTGTTTCTTAGATCAAGTAGTGAGTTCATCCAACTAGGTGAGGATGATGCAAGCGAGATCATGAAAAACCTAAGTCATAGCCTGTTGGAATGTTGCACCTACGTTCTTGAGTCCAAAAGGCATGACATGATAGGAAAAAGTACCCCAAGGGGTAGTGAATGTGGTTTTTTATTGGTCTAATGGATGAATCTGAATTTGATTATAGTCAGAGAGCCCATCCATGAAAGGGAAAGGCCTCATGTTTGACACAATCATAGATCATTTGGTTGATGAAGGGCGTTGGGAAGTTGTCTTTGGGACAAGTGTGATTGAGATCGTGAAAGTTAGTGTAGACGCGAATAGTGCCCTATTTGTTTTTTATAAGGATGCGGTTGGATATCCATGACGTATATGTGATGGGGTATATGAACCCTGCAACATGTAATTTGTCAATTTTGGCTTTGATGGCCACTGCTTTGAATGGGTGAAGTGGGCGTTGCTTTTGATGTATAGGTGTAATATCAAGCCATGTGTCTATACAGTGTTCGACAATAGAAGGATCAAGGATGCACATATCTATGTATGACCAGGCAAAAATGTCTCGGTATTCCTGGAAGAGAGATTTGTAAGATGAAAGTTGTTCAGTGGAGCATGCGGCGCCAATGGTGATGTATTCTACGATTCTAGGTTTGATGGAAATATTAATTTTGATAGTGGGGGGAATTTTGGCCATGTTGCCTTCTTCAAAAGCATCGGGGGTAGGGATAGGGTTGTTGAACTAGTCTATATGCTTGGATGGGATAAAATATTTTGTTTCTATTGTGTATATGGAATCCTATCTAGGAGGATCAAATGCTTCTTGTGAGAGAAAGAGTGCTCTGTGATGGAGCGCATTCCATGGGCAATGCAGGGTAGTTAATTCCTCGAGGATTTCTTCGTTGCAGTGGAACTGACGAGAACATAGGGGATCCAAGGGAGTGACATTGGTGATTTTCACCATGTGATGGTCTTCTGGTGGTGAAGATGTAGAGGGGGTGACACAAGGAGGTTGTGAAAGTTTGCTCAACATGAACCACATATCGATATACTGTGGGTTAAAAATTGTGGTCATTCATAAGATTTCCATGGTGAAGTGGAATGGAGAATTGGGGGGAATTGGGGGGAAATCCTCATATAGGATGTTCATGAACCATGGAGGAGTGGGAAGTGCCTCTAGCTCAGGAGAGAGAATATGAACAATATATAGAGAGGGTGTAGGGGGAATCACTTGTATCGCGGGAAGTGAGGGGTTGGGAGGATTTTGAATAAGGGCCATTTGGCGAAGCCTGTATTCAATGATCATAGGACACTGGTATGTGAAATGATCAAGTGATTCACAAAAAGAGAAAGGGAATCTCATCCATTCATTGACTGAGGTTGTGACATAATGGGTGTTAGTGACTCAAGTGCTTGAGGATGCGGATGGAGGGGGTTCTTGCTGAAATATTTGGCGTATTGTCGTTAGCGTCTGTTGAAACTGAGGTAGCGTGGGGAAATAATGGGTGTAATGGACATAATCGAAATAGATGGAACATTCAAATTTGGTTCACAACCCTTTTCTACCTATAGTAGGGGATGTGGTGGAATTACTAGGTGTGTTGGATGAAGCGATGAGTGGTGTGGTTACTCGAGGGAGTTGGATTAAATTGTGTAGTTTGGGAAGAGAGGGATATCTATTGGTGGGGTATCCTTATTTCTTGCATAGTTCACAAGGAGGTTGATCTTGGGGGGGGAGTGGAGTTGTGGGCTCTTTCTTCTTCTGTCTGCCCCCAACTGTGGTGGTGGTGTTGGCTAGTGGGGGGCACAGTGGTGTCGTCGGAGTTAGGACTAGGATTTGCATTGGGGTTCGCTCAGTTTGGGGAGGGAGGGATGGTTGAGGAACCATCTCAGGTGGTTGTAGATACCAAATTGAAATAGAAAGCACCATGTTAGGAAGGGTAAGCGTTGCGACTACATGGAAAGCTTGTATGCCCAGTGGGGAGTAGAAGAAGGGGATTTGTGTAATGGCTTGGGGGACTGTCTCCCAAACCGGGATGTGACCCTGGGGGAGAGTGAAAGTGGGAACAAGTGGTGTCGAAGGGTTCTCAGGGGATTCCTGAGGTAGGGTTTTTGTGACTAGTGGGACCTCAGTGACTGAAGAAGCCTCGATGGGAGGAATGGTATCTCCAATTTTTGTTCCATCAGAATATATGACACATGGTATAACTGTTGGTGCTCCATGGTATGTCCCTATCAAGGATGGGTCTTTGAAAATTATGGGGCACATATCGATGAGTGGGTATGCGTCGTAATTAGTGTTGAAAAGATGTAGGATGTTATCGATGTTGGAGGAAGGGTTGGGCTCATAATGTGAAACTTGGTCGATGGTGATGATCTTCCCATTGTGGGGAAACATCATCATTCGAAACACAAAAGAGNGAGAGTGCCACCTTTAGATCATCAAAAGTGGTTTGGCCATGCTCATCCCATCGAAATGGGATATCGTGATGCAACAAGCGAAGGAAACCATGTGTGCGAGTGGCATAATTGGGGACAAAGCGTCACAAAATATTGGCTTTTCCTTATAGGATCTATAGTTGGCGTAAATTCTGAGGTGGTGGAATTTTTGTGATGGCTTGTACCTTAAGGGGGTCTACTATGATGTCGCATTGGGAAACGACGAACCCAAGGAGGCGTTCAGCGGTAACGTAGAATACACACTTGAGGGGGTTCAAGTGGATATTGTACTAATGACACCATTGAAATACAACTTGTAAGTCATCTAGATGTTGAATGTGTTTATTAGATCAAGTAGTGAGTTCATCCAACTAGGCGAGGATGATGCAAGCGAGATCATGAAAAACCTAAGTCATAGCCTGCTGGAATGTCGCACCTACGTTCTTGAGTCCAAAAGGAATGACATGATAGGAAAAAGTACCCCAAGGGGTAGTGAATGTGGTTTTGTACTGGTCTAATGGATGAATCTGAATTTGATTATAGTCAGAGAGCCCATCCATGAAAGGGAAAGGCCTCATGTCTGACACAATCATAGATCATTTGGTTGATGAAGGGAATTGGGAAGTTGTCTTTGGGACAAGTGTGATTGAGATCGTGAAAGTTAGTGTAGACGTGAATAGTGCCCTATTTGTTTTTGATAGGGATGGGGTTGGATACCCATGACGTATATGTGATGGGGTATATGAACCCTGCAACATGTAATTTGTCAATTTTGGCTTTGATGGCCGCTGCTTTGAATGGGTGAAGTGGGCATTGCTTTTGATGTATAGGTGTAATATCAAGCCATGTGTCTATACAGTGTTCGACAATAGAAGGATCAAGGATGCGCATATCTATGTATGACCAGGAAAAAATGTCTCGGTATTCCTGGAAGAGAGATTTGTAAGATGAAAGTTGTTCAGTGGAGCATGCGGCGCCAATGGTGATGTATTCTACGATTCTAGGTTTGATGGAAATATTAATTTTGATAGTGGGGGGAATTTTGGCCATGTTGCCTTCTTCAAAAGCATCGGGGGTAGGGATAGGGTTGTTGAACTAGTCTATATGCTTGGATGGGATAAAATATTTTGTTTCTATTGTGTATATGGAATCCTATCTAGGAGGATCAAATGCTTCTTGTGAGAGAAAGAGTGCTCTGTGATGGAGCGCATTCCATGGGCAATGCAGGGTAGTTAATTCCTCGAGGATTTCTTCGTTGCAGTGGAACTGACGAGAACATAGGGGATCCAAGGGAGTGACATTGGTGATTTTCACCATGTGATGGTCTTCTGGTGGTGAAGATGTAGAGGGGGTGACACAAGGAGGTTGTGAAAGTTTGCTCAACATGAACCACATATCGATATACTGTGGGTTAAAAATTGTGGTCATTCATAAGATTTCCATGGTGAAGTGGAATGGAGAATTGGGGGGAATTGGGGGGAAATCCTCATATAGGATGTTCATGAACCATGGAGGAGTGGGAAGTGCCTCTAGCTCAGGAGAGAGAATATGAACAATATATAGAGAGGGTGTAGGGGGAATCACTTGTATCGCGGGAAGTGAGGGGTTGGGAGGATTTTGAATAAGGGCCATTTGGCGAAGCCTGTATTCAATGATCATAGGACACTGGTATGTGAAATGATCAAGTGATTCACAAAAAGAGAAAGGGAATCTCATCCATTCATTGACTGAGGTTGTGACATAATGGGTGTTAGTGACTCAAGTGCTTGAGGATGCGGATGGAGGGGGTTCTTGCTGAAATATTTGGCGTATTGTCGTTAGCGTCTGTTGAAACTGAGGTAGCGTGGGGAAATAATGGGTGTAATGGACATAATCGAAATAGATGGAACATTCAAATTTGGTTCACAACCCTTTTCTACCTATAGTAGGGGATGTGGTGGAATTACTAGGTGTGTTGGATGAAGCGATGAGTGGTGTGGTTACTCGAGGGAGTTGGATTAAATTGTGTAGTTTGGGAAGAGAGGGATATCTATTGGTGGGGTATCCTTATTTCTTGCATAGTTCACAAGGAGGTTGATCTTGGGGGGGGAGTGGAGTTGTGGGCTCTTTCTTCTTCTGTCTGCCCCCAACTGTGGTGGTGGTGTTGGCTAGTGGGGGGCACAGTGGTGTCGTCGGAGTTAGGACTAGGATTTGCATTGGGGTTCGCTCAGTTTGGGGAGGGAGGGATGGTTGAGGAACCATCTCAGGTGGTTGTAGATACCAAATTGAAATAGAAAGCACCATGTTAGGAAGGGTAAGCGTTGCGACTACATGGAAAGCTTGTATGCCCAGTGGGGAGTAGAAGAAGGGGATTTGTGTAATGGCTTGGGGGACTGTCTCCCAAACCGGGATGTGACCCTGGGGGAGAGTGAAAGTGGGAACAAGTGGTGTCGAAGGGTTCTCAGGGGATTCCTGAGGTAGGGTTTTTGTGACTAGTGGGACCTCAGTGACTGAAGAAGCCTCGATGGGAGGAATGGTATCTCCAATTTTTGTTCCATCAGAATATATGACACATGGTATAACTGTTGGTGCTCCATGGTATGTCCCTATCAAGGATGGGTCTTTGAAAATTATGGGGCACATATCGATGAGTGGGTATGCGTCGTAATTAGTGTTGAAAAGATGTAGGATGTTATCGATGTTGGAGGAAGGGTTGGGCTCATAATGTGAAACTTGGTCGATGGTGATGATCTTCCCATTGTGGGGAAACATCATCATTCGAAACACAAAAGAGGCCACAACATTCATAGCATACATGTAACTACATCCAAACAAGATATTATAATCAAGCGGGTTGTCAATAACCTCAATGTTAATAAGAATGGTTTTCCCCCTGAGTTGAACGGGGACATTTTGAAAGAGCCCTTCAAGAGAAGATGGTCGTCCATCATAATATCTCGAAGTAATGGCGGATTGTATTCGCTCAGGGGAGCCAAGTTTCTGCCATACCATTTTGGACATGATGCATGTGGATGCAACTTCATCAATGATGCATCAATGAACTGTGATGTTTCAAATTTTGACTGATATCTGGAAACAAGNGGACTTGGGGGGAAATCCTCATATAGGATGTTCATGAACCATGGAGGAGTGGGAAGTGCTTCTAGCTCAGGAGAGAGAATATGAACAATATATAGAGAGGGTGTAGGGGGAATCACTTGTATCGCGGGAAGTGAGGGGTTGGGAGGATTTTGAATAAGGGCCATTTGGAGAAGCCTGTATTCAATGATCATAGGACACTGGTATGTGAAATGATCAAGTGATTCACAAAAAGAGAAAGCGAATCTCATCCATTCATTGACTGAGTTTGTGACATAATGGGTGTTAGTGACTCAAGTGCTTGAGGATGCGGATGGAGGGGGTTCTTGCTGAAATCTTTGGCGTATTGTCGTTAGCGTCTGTTGAAACTGAGGTAGCGTGGGGAAATAGTGGGTGTAATGGACATAATCGAAATAGATGGAACATGCAAATTTGGTTCACAACCCTTTTCTACCTATAGTAGGGGATGTGGTGGAATTACTAGGTGTGTTGGATGAAGTGATGAGTGGTGTGGTTGCTCGAGGGAGTTTAATTAAATTGCGTAGTTTGGGAAGAGAGGGACATCTATTGGTGGGGTATCCTTATTTCTTGCATAGTTCACAAGGAGGTTGATCTTGGGGGGGGGAGTGGAGTTGTGGGCTCTTTCTTCTTCTGTCTGCCCCCAACTTTGGTGGTGGTGTTGGCTAGTGGGGGGCACAGTGGTGTCGTTGGAGTTAGGACTAGGATTTGCATTGGGCTTCGCTCAGTTTGGGGAGGGAGGGATGGTTGAGGAACCATCTCGGGTGGTTGTAGATACCAAACTGAAATAGAAAGCACCATGTTAGGAAGGGTAAGCGTTGTGGCTACATGGAAAGCTTGTATGCCCAGTGGGGAGTAGAAGAAGGGGATTTGCGTAATGGCTTGGGGGACTGTCTCCCAAACTGGGATGTGACCCTGGGGGAGAGTGAAAGTGGGAACAAGTGGTGTCGAAGGGTTCTCAGGGGATTCCTGAGGTAGGGTTTTTGTGACTAGTGGGACCTCAGTGAGTGAAGAAGCCTCGATGGGAGGAATGGTATCTCCAATTTTTGTTCCATCAGAATATATGACACATGGTATAACTATTGGTGCTCCATGGTATGTCCCTATCAAGGATGGGTCTTTGAAAATTATGGGGCACATCTCGATGAGTGGGTATGCGTCATGATTAGTGTTGACAAGATGTAGGATGTTATCGATGTTGGAGGAAGGGTTGGGCTCATAATGTGAAACTTGGTCGATGGTGATGATCTTCCCATTGTGGGGAAACATCATCATTCGAAACACAAAAGAGGCCACAACATTCATAGCATACATGTAACTACATCCAAACAAGATATTATAATCAAGCGGGTTGTCAATAACCTCAATGTTAATAAGAATGGTTTTCCCCCTGAGTTGAACGGGGACATTTTGAAAGAGCCCTTCAAGAGAAGATGGTCGTCCATCATAATATCTCGAAGTAATGGCGGATTGTATTCGCTCAGGGGAGCCAAGTTTCTGCCATACCATTTTGGACATGATGCATGTGGATGCAACTTCATCAATGATGCATCAATGAACTGTGATGTTTCAAATTTTGACTGATATCTGGAAACAAGCCAAAGCGGGGAGATGGGGTTCCCCACAATCCAGATCAAAAGTGATGAGTCTAGTATCAGCAGGGATGACTACCCCAAGGCGGAAATCAATGATTTATGTTGAGTGGGATAGGTTTGGAGGACTTCCAAGACTGACGTGGTTGCAGGAGATTGAGCTAAGTCATCGACCAGACTACAATTGTGTGCCGCCCTATCCTGAGAGTCGTTGACATTCCGTCATAATGGGATGCGAGGAATATGAAGGGATGGTTCAATGTTAGGGCATGGAATCATCAAAGGTGGTTAAGTTGAAACTGGAATTGTCATCGAAGTGGTGGGAGTAGATTCAGGGGGTGTGCTATATTGACAATTGCGCATTTGTAGAAGGATCTCTTCTTCGCTAGTGAGGAGGATAGTGCAATCCATCAGATTCCCATGGTTTTTATACTATCCCATCTGTGGTGGGACATGGTGTACTTCTTGCTAAGTATTCATCAGCCCTTGATGTGGAATAGGATTTTGCAACACCGTTGTGGTTGGTTTTTGCAAATACTATTGTGGGGCTTGCTAAGCGGCAGGCGATGCTCGAGGACGTGGTGCATTCATGGAATCTTTAATCCATTTGAAGTTAGTGATTTGGGGGAAATGGTGAGTATAATGACCATGCTCACCGCAAAGGGCACAAGGGAAGTTAGTCTGGAGGTTTTTGTTGTTCCTCCCTTGGCGTTTATTGTTATTTCCTCCTTGGGGGTTCTGGTTCCCCTGATTCTGGTTGCCCCTAGCAGGTTGGTTCTGTTGGGGGTTATTTCCCCCTGGTCCTGGGTTATTATTGTTTTGGTTTTTTCCTTTTTTTGGAATTTTTCGACTGATGAGCCGGATTTTCCGTATTCAATTGTTCAAAATTTTAAAAGTTTTGAATGGGAGAGGGCTGAACAAAGTTAACCCCAACGTGTGGTTGTCCTTGTGGAGGAGTAATGGGTTGTGGAGGACCAGGAAATGGAAAATACAGATTATTTTGTGGCAATGATTTGTAGGTTACATAGGAGGGCATAGTGCTTTCACTAGTGCTTAGGGTGTAAGTTGAGGTGGAGGGGGTGCCAGAACTTGGTTGAATTGCAGGGATCATCATGGGTGTCGATGCAGGTCCACTCATGGGTGGAGGGGGTACAGTAGAGTATGGTGGTTGATAAGGGTGAGGAGGGTAATAAGGGGGTCCACCATATATTGGTGGATGTTGGGGTGTACCGTACATAAGTGGTGGTTAGAGGTACATATTGTGGTGTGTTGTGGTACCAATCAATCCAACTACTGAGTGAGACATCCTAGGTTTTTCTTAGCTGAATGGTATGGTTCTCAGGGCATCAAGTAGTACTGTATATAAGTATCCTGACTGTGAATAAATGAGGTCATACTTTTGAGCCTTGCTGATGGCTTCCTCTTCACTTTGGGGGAAGGTAGAGGCCGCATATTTTGCAAGGAGAGGGATGAGTGATCTGAGAAACCAATCGAGGCATTGTTGTTTGGTGGTTTCTTCTTTTCATAAACCACATTGCCAATGCCATTTGTGAATGTGGTTGGAAATCTGTGTGACTCAGGTTTGTTTAAACTCGGAGATAAATTCTAGACCATTTGTTGTGTGCCTTTTCATCACCCAAGTGAGAAAAAGAAGGACACTTACAAGTCCAGTTGGGTTAGTTGGACAAGACAGTAGTGAATGGAAGATTTAGAAACATCAAGCATAAGAAATAAACAAAGAACTAAGCTAATAACAATAAAAGAAACTAAACTAGAGTGCATAAGGGAAATAGAAAAAAAATTAAACTAAATTCATGCCACCAATGGATAATTTGTATTAGTGGGAAAACACCAAAGAGAAAGGGAGACTTATGGGTCCCCTCTTCCTCCAAGGGAGGGCTCTTGAACCCCCAATTATTGAGCTCTTCTTACAAGTAGCAAACTAGAAGGAAATGGTGAAGAAATCCAAAGATCATTCACTCAAGAGGTGATGTGAATGGATAAATGAGATGGTGCTCGTATTCTCTAATGAGGAAAGAGGTTCCTCTAAGAGAATATAGGCAGCATAACAATACAAATGAATTCTTGGAAATATAGTGCACCCATGGCCTCTTTTTATAGAAAATATTTGAGGCATTATTCGAACAGCATTTAGTGTGAACAAGGGGCTCTTTAGGGCACCCTTAGGTCTTTGACCAGCCCCCTACTTGGATTTGGGTGTCAAATCGACTTGGGAGATGAACCAGAAGTGGGTGGGAGGCCGACCAAAATTATAAATGTGTGGTTCTGAGGTATGCATGGTGTTTTGTGTCCACAGTCGCGTAATGGGAGCATGTGTGCTTTTTCATCATTTTCGACTAGAGAACGTGTGCGTGCTTCCTTTGTATCCTTAGCGCATGCTGATTTTATAACCAATTGTATAGTTTTGTGCCCTTTGGAAATGCATTTTTTGGGCCATGGATGAACTAATGGGTGTTTGGGGATGCTATATTCCTGTATACATTTGTGGATGAAATTCCAATGATAACACCATTGTCATGGCGAATTGGTAGTTGAAAGAAGGTCAAAAATGTTTTGGCCAATGATTCAAACGTCACATGGGACCCTGAGTTTTTGTCTACATACTGTTATAACCCTAAATTGCACCACACATGCTTACCTGGCATCAATCCAACTCATATCTCTTCCTTGCCAAATCCATGCTGAATAAACTATGGAAAACCATCTTAAAACAAGTGGCACGTGCCCTAACCCTCTACTGCACGCGTTGGAACGCTGGCAGGCCCACTACTGCACGCGTTGGAACACTGGCTGGCCTACTACAGCCCGCATTTACCTAACAAAGCACAAAAACAGGAAAGTTGTCGATGGGACAAAAAGCTTTGGGTTAGTTAACTGGAACTCCCGACCATGCATGGCCGAGAGTTCGTCCCAAACCCTAGCTCCTTCTAGCCTATAAAAGAAGGAGTAGGGGTACTATTTGGGAGAGGAAAATCATAGCAAAGAAACTCTGCCCAATTGCCGAATCCATTTTGTCCCAACCCTTTAGCCTTTCCTCAAGCTTAAGGAGAATTCAAGCAAAGAAGTTGGAGGACAAAGAAGAG
>JZKD02S2233414.1:24207-37854 GCA_000966675.3 Picea glauca
TGAACATAGGAGAGCGGACTTGTCAAAGTCCTAAAGTAAGCAGGGAATGTGCATCATCAAGGCTGCAGGTGGTACACGATCCTCAACTCTGGAGAAAATCACTTTGAGGAGTTTTCAGTTTGAGACTTGAAAAACCCAAATTTCGGAGAGTCGGATAACCGAAGTAAACAACATTCATTAGATCAGTTTGAAGTGGAAGGATAGGATAAGGTAGGAAATCAGCATCGCAGAAAGATCGAGCCATCGATCTGAGAACATGATCGACGAACAATGTTTAGTTTGGGTATAAAAATTGTGAGGAGGTTATTGTTTGTGGATTCTCACTTCGAAAGAATTGGCGACTTGAAAATTTGAAATACCCGAAGTCTCGAAGGTTGAAGTCCTAAAGTGAATGAGGATCCACGTCAACAAGACTACATCAGCAAGGACACATGGCACAATCAGACAATGACAAGTTTCAAGTTGATTCGACACTTCAGGTAAGTGAAAAACACAAATCCAAGTGACAATGGTAGCTACTAGGCTCATGACACTTCATCAAGTGACGTAAGTAAGTGACCTCACTCCAGGAGCTTTACTCTGGGATTTTTACCACTAGCAGATGCCCTAAGTCCTGAAGTCTGGAATGTTGAAGTCCCAAAGTGGATACGAGTCGTCCGATATGAAGATCACTTTGGATAGTGTAAGTGGAAGTGTTAACCGACAGTAAGTGGTTTCCATCGCATATGACTTACTCAATAGGTGACCTCTCCAGAGGATAATGATGTAGCGATCAACTTAAAGTTCTGAAGAGCCAAATTCACTTACGATCGTTGATCGTGCAGGAGGGTACGTGTCAATGGATCGTGAACTTTGGGTGAAACTACTCCGAGAAAATGAGAAGGAGAAAGGTTTGAGATTTTCGAAGGCCTAAGTCCCAGAGTGGAGGATAGTCGTTGGATTAAAGAGGACACGCGTCAGTGGATTGTCAGCTCTGGGAAAAAGCAAAGGAAAGAAATTTGAGAGTTGAGATTTCCAAACCCCAAATACCCAAAGGGATTGTGACCGTCGATCCAAAAGGGACACATGTCATTGGATCGTGGACTCTGGGTGAAATGCTCCAGGAGCAAGCAGAGTTTGAGAATCGAAACTCCCGAAGCCTGAAAGGTGAAATCAATCTCGTCCGTTGGTTTGGAGGGCCACATGTCACCTGATCATTGATACTAAGGATCGCACGTGGATAGAGGAAATAAGACAGGAAAGGAAGATAGATCGGAGTCATTGATCGAAGGATCATTGTCAATATCATGAGATTGATGGTCCCATCGCATTACAGGGTCAGAACATGCTTGGGTCTTAATTTTTCTTGAGCGGGCCACAATTGAAACCATGGTTTTGGAGAAAGGTTATGTGGCAGTTGGAGGTGGATTGCAGGGAGAAAAGAAGTTGATCCCAAACCACTCTTGGACACGCCTGCAATCGTTTGATTACGTAGGGACGTATCCCAAGGTCACATGCCACAGGGAGATAACGTGAAGAGAGCTTGTGCCCGCAATCATTTGGTCATGAGAGACCATCGCTCAAGGTCATATCAAGANTGCAAAAACTCAAGGGGAGCATGTTTTATTTGACATTGATGTCAAAGGGGGAGAAAAGGTGTGTTCTAGATGCTACATTTGGAGGTCTAAGTAGAACAGTGTAATCCTTCAGGGTTTCTATAATTTCAAAGGGGGAGATTGTTGGCATGTTTACAAGCAAGTGTGCTTGTCATTGATGGCAAGAACAAAAACAATTATGGTATGTTTATAGGCAAGAAAAGAAGCAATGATGGAAAATAGGGAAAGCATAAGTTCAGGAGAAGAAGTGAACAGTATGAAAATCAAAGCTCAGGAGGAATAGCGTGAGTATGCAGAAATCAAAGCTTGGAAAGAAGTGTAAGCTCACGAGGAGGAGAAAACAGTATGTAGAGATCAAAGCTCAAAAGAGATAGCACTTTGCACTTTCTAGAAGTGCAGCCGAGTTCCAAGAGAAGGACTCGCAGGAGGAGAAAAAGTCGAGACCTTTGAACACTTAGAAAACCTTCTAAGTTAGAGAGATCAGAAAGCTCAAGAGGAAGAATGACACTGGTCGTCAGATCACCAATCCCAAATACCTAATGATTGTTAGATCAATGCCCAGTTACTAGAGGAAGCATAGAGGGGAAGTATATATCTGATCCGTTGGTTCTAAGAACCAAGGATCAACAGTTGTTGGATCCATAAATAAATGCACGAAGGTTAAACTTTGGATGAGAGTAGGAGAGCAGACTTTTCAAAGTCTTGAAGTAAGCAGGGACCATCCATCGTCAAGACTGACAGGTGGAACACAATCCTCAAATCCAGAGAAAATCACTTCAAGGATTTTTCAGTGAGACTTGAAAAACCCGAAGTCCGGAGAGTCGGAGATCCAGAGTCGATAGTCGTCAGATCAGTTTGAAGTGGAAGGACAGAATAAGCTAGAAAAGCAGCATCTCATAAAGATCAAGCCGTCGATCTTAGAACATGATCGACAAACAACGTTTAGTTCGGGTCTAAAATTTATGTTCGGCCCAAGATATGATCACTTTTATGACGGTTATTATACACTTTTGCCATATGTACATATGTGTTTTTCATCTTTTGAAGGAGCTTTTTGAAGAATTTTATGTTAAAATGATATGATTGACACAAGATACGTATGATTCATGTTTAATGATTGTATCGAGTATAATTCATCATGTTTTTACATTTCCAATGATCTTATTCACGTTTTTTATGTTACAGAGCAAAAACACACCACGTTTTTGCTTCCAGCACTCGTTCCAGTACCCGATTCGACACTCTGTCCAACACAACGTATTGCACAAAAATGGAGGGCGACTTGGCGGTTATGGTATTGGTGGCTAGTGATGGGAAAATCGAGAACGTGGGTTTTGTTTATTCTTTCCCCTTACAACTACTGAGCTCCCAACAACTCACTTTTCGTTGTTCAACTGAGCGAATATTGGATCGCTCTGTTTTATCAGTTAGGGAACCATTTAATGAAAATTGCCTAATTTAGAAGTGGTTTGACCCTCCTGTGGTCGACCACTTGGTCTGTAAACATTATAAATACCACCAAGGTGGTCAAATGATTATAAAGCATTAGAATTTTCAGTGTGATAGACAGAAAAATGATTGTACTCAGTTTTGTTATTCTCTTTATTTTCTGTACATGCATTTTTATTGTGTTAATTAGTTTGTTGTTTTAGTTTAATTACTTTGATTATCTATTGTAGGTTAGAATGAAGAATTGTGCTAACATGAATTGATCTTATAGATTAGGAATGGATTTGCAAATCCCTAGACTAACCCAATGCACAATTAGATATTAGATTATGCTTTCTTTTATGATTTTATAGTCAAGTTTAAAACAGAGTTTTATATAGAATAGAACAGAGTTTTAATTTGAGTTCTCTTCGATAAGGATTTGATGGATGGATAGAGTTAATTCCAGTTTTTCATTATAGCTTGCTTATCTCATTTTTATATAGATCTTGTTTAATTAGTTGTTGATTAATGTAGTTGTCAGCTTACTTTTAATGTCATGTTTTAATTTTTGTTTTCAAGCACTTTCTTATTGTAGTTTGAACTTTGAATTGTTAGAATAGATGTAGCATAGTTTCATTTATGTAATTTCCTTGCCTAGAATTAAATTGCAATTATATTTCTTAGTTAATGGTTGAATCTAGCTTTGCTTATGTAGTATAGAAGTATAATGATGATCTTGTTATGTTGTTGATGGTTTATACATGAATATGAAGGGTATTTAGCATTGCTTTTGTCATGGCTAAACTCTTCTTGGATTGTTTAATCCATACCTTTCACTTTGCCATTGAGATCAGTGTTGAGCTTATACCGCTTGAATTGTCCTTTGNTGTATGTAGATATCAAAGCTCAAAAGAGATAGCACTTTGCACTTTCTAGAAGTGCAGCCGAGTTCCAAGAGAAGGACTCACAGGAGGAGAAAAAGTCGAGACCTTTGAACACTTAGAAAACCTTCTAAGTCAGAGAGATCAGAAAGCTCAAGAGGAAGAATGACACTGGTCGTTAGATCACCAATCCCAAATACCCAATGATTGTTAGATCAGTGCCCAGTTACTAGAGGAAGCATAGAGGGAAAGTACATATCTGATCCGTTGGTTCTAAGAACCAAGGATCAACAGTTGTTGGATCCATAAATAAATGCACGAAGGTTAAGCTTTGGATGAGAGTAGGAGAGAAGACTTTTCAAAGTCTTGAAGTAAGCAGGGACCGTCCATCGTCAAGACTGACAGGTGGCACACGATCCTCAACTCCAGAGAAAATCACTTCAAGGATTTTTCAGTTTGAGACTTGAAAAACCCGAAGTCCAAAGAGTCGGAGATCCAGAGTCGATAGTCATCAGATCAGTTTGAAGTGGAAGGACAGAATAAGCTAGAAAAGCAGCATCGCATAAAGATCAAGCCGTCGATCTTAGAACATGATCGACAAACAACGTTTAGTTCGGGTCTAAAATTTATGTTGGGCCCAAGATATGATCACTTTTATGACGGTTATTATACACTTTTTCCATATGTACATATGTGTTTTTCATCTTTTGAAGGAGCTTTTTGAAGAATTTTATGTTAAAATGATATGATTGACACAAGATACGTATGATTCATGTTTAATGATTGTATCGAGTATAATTCATCATGTTTTTACATTTCCAAGGATCTTATTCACGTTTTTGATGTTACAGAGCAAAAACACACCACGTTTTTGCTTCCGGCACTTGATCTGACACTCCTTCCAGCACTCCTTCCAGTACCTGATTCGACACTCTGTCCAACACAGCGTATTGCACAAAAATGGAGGGCGACTTGGCGGTTATGGTATTGGTGGCTAGTGATGGGAAAATCGAGAACGTGGGTTTTGTTTATTCTTGCCCCTTCCAACTATTGAGCTCCCAACAACTCACTTTTGGTTGTTCAACTGAGCGAATATTGGATCGCTCTGTTTTATCAGTTAGGGAACCATTTAATGAAAATTGTCGAATTTAGAAGTGGTTTGACCCTCCTGTGGTCAACCACTTGGTCTGTAAACATTATAAATACCACCAAGGTGGTCAGATGATTATAAAGCATTAGAATTTTCAGTGTGATAGAGAGAAAAATGATTGTACTCGGTTTTGTTATTCTCTTTATTTTATGTACATGCATTTTTATTGTGTTAATTAGTTTGTTGTTGTAGTTTAATTACTTTGATTCTCTATTGTAGGTTAGAATGAAGAATTTTGCTAACATGAATTGATCTTATAGATTAGGAACGGATTTGCAAATCCCTAGACTAACCCAATGCACAATTAGATATTAGATCATGCTTTCTTTTATGATTTTATAGTCAAGTTTAAAACAGAGTTTTATATAGAATAGAACAGAGTTTTAATTTGAGTTCTCTTCGATAAAGATTTGATGGATGGATAGAGTTAATTCCAGTTTTTCATTATAGCTTGCTTATCTCATTTTTATATAGATCGTGTTTAATTAGTTGTTGATTAATGTAGTTGCCAGCTTACTTTTAATGTCATGTTTTAATTTATTTTTTCAAGCACTTTCTTATTGTAGTTTGAACTTTGAATTGTTAGAATAGATGTAGCATAGTTTCATTTATGTAATTTCCTTGCCTAGAATTAAATTGCAATTATATTTCTTAGTTAATGGTTGAATCTAGCTTTGCTTATGTAGTATAGAAGTATAATGATGATCTTGTTATGTTGTTGATGGTTTATACATGAATATGAAGGGTATTTAKCATTGCTTTTKTCATGGCTAAACTCTTCTTGGATTGTTTAATCCATACCTTTCACTTTGCCATTGAGATCAGTGTTGAGCTTATACCGCTTGAATTGTCCTTTGCTGTCAAGTGCCATCGAGATATCATACTACATCGGAGACATTCACATAACCACCAACACTATATTTGAGTTTTCATAGGTTAAAGGATAGTTTTCTTTCTTTGATATATTAAAAGAGATAGTTTTCATGTTTTCATAGATCAGAAAAGATATAGTTTCTTGCTTTCATAGTTTAAAAGATAGTTTAAATGTTGTTGTAGGGTAGATAGTCTTTGCTTTGATANTATGATCACTTTTATGATGGTTATTATACACTTTTGCCATATGTACATATGTGTTTTTCATCTTTTGAAGGAGCTTTTTGAAGAATTTTATGTTAAAATGATATGATTGACACAATATACGTATGATTCATGTTTAATGATTGTATCGAGTATAATTCATCATGTTTTTACATTTCCAAGGATCTTATTCACGTTTTTGATGTTACAGAGCAAAAACACACCATGTTTTTGCTTCCAGCACTCGTTCCAGTACCCGATTCAACACTCTGTCCAACACAGCGTATTGCACAAAAATGGAGGGCGACTTGGCAGTTATGGTATTGGCGGCTAGTGATGGGAAAATCGAGAACGTGGGTTTTGTTTATTCTTGCCCCTTCCAAATACTGATCTCCCAACAACTCACTTTTGGTTGTTCAACTGAGTGAATATTGGATCGCTCTGTTTTATCAGTTAGGGAACCATTTAATGAAAATTTCCTAATTTAGAAGTGGTTTGACCCTCCTGTGGTCGACCACTTGGTCTGTAAACATTATAAATACCACCAAGGTGGTCAGATGATTATAAAGAATTAGAATTTTCAGTGTGATAGACAGAAAAATGATTGTACTCAGTTTTGTTATTCTCTTTATTTTCTGTACATGCATTTTTATTGTGTTAATTAGTTTGTTGTTGTAGTTTAATTACTTTGATTCTCTATTGTAGGTTAGAATGAAGAATTGTGCTAACATGAATTGATCTTATAGATTAGGAACGGATTTGCAAATCCCTAGACTAACCCAATGCACAATTAGATATTAAATTATGCTTTCTTTTATGATTTTATAGTCAAGTTTAAAACAGATTTTTATATAGAATAGAACAAAGTTTTAATTTGAGTTCTCTTCGATAAGGATTTGATGGATGGATAGAGTTAATTCCAGTTTTTCATTATAGCTTGCTTATCTCATTTTTATATAGATCTTGTTTAATTAGTTGTTGATTAATGTAGTTGTCAGCTTACTTTTAATGTCATGTTTTAATTTTTGTTTTCAAGCACTTTCTTATTGTAGTTTGAACTTTGAATTGTTAGAATAGATGTAGCATAGTTTCATTTATGTAATTTCCTTGCCTAGAATTAAATTGCAATTATATTTCTTAGTTAATGGTTGAATCTAGCTTTGCTTATGTAGTATAGAAGTATAATGATGATATTGTTATGTTGTTGATGGTTTATACATGAATATGAAGGGTATTTAGCATTGCTTTTGTCATGGCTAAACTCTTCTTGGATTGTTTAATCCATACCTTTCACTTTTCCATTGAGATCAGTGTTGAGCTTATACTGCTTGAATTGTCCTTTGCTGTCAAGTGCCATCGAGATATCATACTACATCGGAGACATTCACACAACCACCAACACTATATTTGGGTTTTCATATGTTAAAGGATAGTTTTCTTGCTTTCATATATTAAAAGAGATAGTTTTCATGTTTTCATAGATCAGAAAAGATATAGTTTCTTGCTTTGATAGTTTAAAAGATAGTTTAAATGTTGTTGTAGGGTAGATAGTCTTTGCTTTGATAGATNCTAGGGGAAGCCATCAATGTTATGACCGCTACTACCTTGGAACAATTACAGTTACAACCTCTTCTTCGACCTACCCCAACCATTTTAGAATTAGAAGATAAGACTAGGGTTATACTTGAAGGAATTTTAGATGATGTCGTGGTTACTTTAGCCTCATGGGAGTACCCCATATATTTTCCATTCATTCATTCAAAGGATCATTCCAAAGACCATCTCGTCATTTTGGGAAGACCTTGGCTAACCACAACCAATGCATTTATTGGTTGTAGAGAAGGAGAAATGACCATCTCGAATGGTCTCTCTATTCAAAAGCTCACCATTTACCCTCCATCTCAACCTATTATGGAGAATCTATGGTGGCTTGAATTTCCATACGAGAACGAGGACTAGGAAGAACGCATATTTCCAAGTGACCATGCATGGGAACTTTAGGAGCACACAACAGAAAATGTGCTAAACCAGTTTATTTATGCTATCACATGTGTGGATTTTCCACAGTCCTTTCCCCAATTTGAATACATGTTTGGGGAAGAATTTCAAGAACAATTAGACCCATCCATTTTGTCTTTGACATCTTTTATTTTTGATATTGATGAGTCTTCCATGTCTTATACTATTCCCTACAAGATCAGTCCAGGAAAATTTTTACATATAAACTTCGGGTTGGATGCAGACCAACAAAAACAATTAGTAGATATCCTTAAAAAACAATCATGACCATTTTCCTAGGAATACACTGACATGAAGGGTATAAACCCTGACACATGCATCCATAATATATACACCCAGGGGGAAGTAACACCTATTAGGAAACCCCAAAGAAGGATGAACCCGGCACTTAAAGATATAGTCAAGGAGGAGATCCAAAATTTGTTAAATGTCATATTTATTTATCCCATCTCCGACAGCAAGTGGGTATCCCCACTTGTAGTGGTTCCAAAGAAAGTGACCAGGAAATGGATAATTTGTGTTTATTTATGGGAACTCAATAAAGCCACTCTGAAAGACTACTTTCTTCTTCCTTTCATTGACCAAATTCTAGATACCTTGTCCAGAAAGAAGTATTTCTCCTTTCTATATGGGTACGGCGGGTACAATCAGATTCTTATAGAACCTGAGGACCAGGACAAGACTACCTTTACTTGTCTTTGGGGCACCTATGTCTATGGGGTCTTACCATTTGGATTGTGTAATTCTTCTTCCACTTTTCAATGAGAAGTATTAGGGATATTTTCTGATCTTATTCATGATTGTGTGGAGGTATACATGGATGAATTCACGGTCTATGGAAACACTTACCAACAAGCCTTAGACAACTTAGAAAAATTCCTCATCGGATGCCAGGAAATGAACCTATCTCTAAGTCATGAAAAATGAAAAATGTTGTTAACTGAAGGAGTGGTTCCAGGAGATCATGTTTCATCTGAAGGGATAAAAGTCAATCCTGCAAAGATTGAGTTCATTGTCAGATTTCCACCCCCCAAGACTCATAAAGTGGTGAGAAGATTTCTTGGACATGCTGGATATTAATGGCGGTTTATTGAAACTTTTACAAATATTGTTGCACCTATGTTTGGATTACTAATAAAATATGCTGTTTTTTTTTTGGACTGAGCAATGTCAATCTGCCTTCGAAACCCTGAAATCTAATATTTTTATGGCACTAGTTCTTAGAGGGCCCAATTGGACTCTCCCATTTCATGTATCCATTGATGCCTCCAACACTGCAATATGAGGGGTATTAGGGAAGAAAGAGGACTAGCAGTCCTATGCCATTTATTTTGTGAGCAAGAACTTGTCCCCTACCGAGTTAAACTATACGGTTACCAAGAAAGAATTCTTGGCAGTTGTTCATGCTATTAACAAGTTTCGTCATTACATTAAAGGTTATGAAGTATTTGTACATACCGATCATTCCTCCATTAGGTTCCTCATGAATAAACCTATAACTAATGGTCATGTGACTAGGTGGCTTTTATTATTGCAAGAATTTAACATCACTGTGCTTGACCGACCTGGAAAGGATAATGTAGTAGCTGAATTTCTTTCTTGAATTAAAAATGAGGATGATGATATCCCTGTAGATGATAGTTNCTAGGGGAAGCCATCAATGTTATGACCGCTACTACCTTGGAACAATTACAGTTACAACCTCTTCTTCGACCTACCCCAACCATTTTAGAATTAGAAGATAAGACTAGGGTTATACTTGAAGGAATTTTAGATGATGTCGTGGTTACTTTAGCCTCATGGGAGTACCCCATATATTTTCCATTCATTCATTCAAAGGATCATTCCAAAGACCATCTCGTCATTTTGGGAAGACCTTGGCTAACCACAACCAATGCATTTATTGGTTGTAGAGAAGGAGAAATGACCATCTCGAATGGTCTCTCTATTCAAAAGCTCACCATTTACCCTCCATCTCAACCTATTATGGAGAATCTATGGTGGCTTGAATTTCCATACGAGAACGAGGACTAGGAAGAACGCATATTTCCAAGTGACCATGCATGGGAACTTTAGGAGCACACAACAGAAAATGTGCTAAACCAGTTTATTTATGCTATCACATGTGTGGATTTTCCACAGTCCTTTCCCCAATTTGAATACATGTTTGGGGAAGAATTTCAAGAACAATTAGACCCATCCATTTTGTCTTTGACATCTTTTATTTTTGATATTGATGAGTCTTCCATGTCTTATACTATTCCCTACAAGATCAGTCCAGGAAAATTTTTACATATAAACTTCGGGTTGGATGCAGACCAACAAAAACAATTAGTAGATATCCTTAAAAAACAATCATGACCATTTTCCTAGGAATACACTGACATGAAGGGTATAAACCCTGACACATGCATCCATAATATATACACCCAGGGGGAAGTAACACCTATTAGGCAACCCCAAAGAAGGATGAACCCGGCACTTAAAGATATAGTCAAGGAGGAGATCCAAAAGTTGTTAAATGTCATATTTATTTATCCCATCTCCGACAGCAAGTGGGTATCCCCACTTGTAGTGGTTCCAAAGAAAGTGACCAGGAAATGGAGAATTTGTGTTTATTTATGGGAACTCAATAAAGCCACTCTGAAAGACTACTTTCTTCTTCCTTTCATTGACCAAATTCTAGATACCTTGTCCATAAAGAAGTATTTCTCCTTTCTAGATGGGTACAGCGGGTACAATCAGATTCTTATAGAACCTGAGGACCAGGACAAGACTACCTTTACTTGTCTTTGGGGCACCTATGCCTATGGGGTCTTACCATTTGGATTGTGTAATTCTTCTTCCACTTTTCAATGAGAAGTATTAGGGATATTTTCTGATCTTATTCATGATTGTGTGGAGGTATACATGGATGAATTCACGGTCTATGGAAACACTTACCAACAAGCCTTAGACAACTTAGAAAAATTCCTCATCGGATGCCAGGAAATGAACCTATCTCTAAGTCATGAAAAATGAAAAATGTTGTTAACTGAAGGAGTGGTTCCAGGAGATCATGTTTCATCTGAAGGGATAAAAGTCAATCCTGCAAAGATTGAGTTCATTGTCAGATTTCCACCCCCCAAGACTCATAAAGTGGTGAGAAGATTTCTTGGACATGCTGGATATTAATGGCGGTTTATTGAAACTTTTACAAATATTGTTGCACCTATGTTTGGATTACTAATAAAATATGCTGTTTTTTTTTTGGACTGAGCAATGTCAATCTGCCTTCGAAACCCTGAAATCTAATATTTTTATGGCACTAGTTCTTAGAGGGCCCAATTGGACTCTCCCATTTCATGTATCCATTGATGCCTCCAACACTGCAATATGAGGGGTATTAGGGAAGAAAGAGGACTAGCAGTCCTATGCCATTTATTTTGTGAGCAAGAACTTGTCCCCTACCGAGTTAAACTATACGGTTACCAAGAAAGAATTCTTGGCAGTTGTTCATGCTATTAACAAGTTTCGTCATTACATTAAAGGTTATGAAGTATTTGTACATACCGATCATTCCTCCATTAGGTTCCTCATGAATAAACCTATAACTAATGGTCATGTGACTAGGTGGCTTTTATTATTGCAAGAATTTAACATCACTGTGCTTGACCGACCTGGAAAGGATAATGTAGTAGCTGAATTTCTTTCTTGAATTAAAAATGAGGATGATGATATCCCTGTAGATGATAGTTTCCCAGATGACCACCTCTTTTCCCTTTTTGTCAATACCCCATGGTTTTCGGATATCGAAAACTATTTGGCCACTAGGAAATTACCATCTCATTTGTCACCTCATGAAAAGTAGAAAATTATTACACAGAGTGCTAATTACGCTTGGGTTGGTCATGATCTTTTTCGCATAGGTATTGATTTGATTATTCATAGATGTGTCCGAAAGGACAAGGTACCTGAAATACTATGATGTTGTCATGATGGACCATGTGATGGTCATTTTTTTGACAAACGTACAGCATATAAGGTGTTAGATTTGGGTTACTATTGGCCTAGCATTTTCAAAGATGTTTCCAAATATGTGAGAAGTTGTGATAGTTTCCAAAGGGTAGGAAGACCTNTTGTGTTTACATGTTATTTGATCAATCCACTTGGCACATTGGTATACATAAAATGCATTGGCACATTGGTTAAACTCTTGGTATGAATCGTTCTATACAACGCATGTCACATAGTAAAAACATTGGCATTGATTTCAATTTATTTGTTTGGTTTTGAGACTATAACTATTGCTTGCGCGAATGGTTTATCCACTAACCAAAGGTTTTGATTGATTGAAATGGCATAGTTTTAACACTTATGCGTTGTGATTTGAATAGTTGAAAGCGTCGGTGGTTGTACCATTGGTAATGACTATTTTTCATTGCCATCAAATAGCTCCACCACCTTCGCACGATGCCATTAATGCCTCCCCTTATCACTGTTTCACCTCTGCTAGCATCGGTAATCCTTCGAGCATTTTGCTCCTGTGTGTTGCCTGCTAACACTGGCTCATTCACATCGCTTACCGTGAACCCTGTTTATGGCACCAGTGGTGCGAATTGAGCCGAACAGTAGTCAAGCCTTGCTACTATTCGATAACGCCTGGAAAGACTTAGAGGATAGTGGTTGGCTCACGTTTGTACAACGGTTTGAGGGTTTTAATCTATTTGTCGCACAGCAGTTTGCCCTGACTTTTGATGGGTGTAGGGCCAAAGTAGGCGACATTCAGCTTGAGCTGAATGAGGAGTTCATTAGATTTTCCACAGGGTTAGCGTCCACGGGCTAGCGATGGTTTAAAAACTCTAAAGTGGAGGAGGTGCCATGGCCACTACTGTTCATCTCACGAAAGGTTACATCCTGTGATAGAGGTATGTCGATTTCCACGCTTAAACCAAGATGGCATGATCTTTTGATGGTGGTTAAACAATTCATGACCCGTGAGGGTCGATATGGACTGGTTTTTCTTTATCACCTTCTACTGTTAATGAATTTTATGGGTTATCCATTGAATATGCCTTTTTATTTCCAGCGAAGTCTTTATAAAATGGCTAAGAGGTTTAAAAGAGAAAAGGTCGATAGTAGCTTGTTCCACCATGGCCTAATCAGACTCATCGTTGTTCATCACTTAAATCTCCACAGTGATAGTTGGCAAGATTTTATCTCTCAGAATGGTTTTGTTGATACAAAGCCTGTCCAAATTGACAAGCCCATGGTTAGTGTGACTAAGGTCAGGCCACCCATGCATTTCCATGTCCTACTTCCCTCTCCTAAACCCTCGGTCGACCCTGATATCGACCTACCCGACGTTATAACTGAGAAGGTTGGGGCTATAAAAAATCCTGTGAGAAAAAAGGTTAAAGGTAACCCTACTGTCGAAAACAAAGGTAAAAAGAATGCTCGACTCATATCGAGACTAGCTAGGAATTTTTGGTTGTGGAGCCTGATTATCTTCCTG
>JZKD02S2233425.1:0-27108 GCA_000966675.3 Picea glauca
CAACCTGAGCCTTGATGTCATAGGTCTCCTTTCGATGGCTTCTAGCTCTGACACACACACTTGCTCATGCATGAAGAAAATCAACCACATGTGATGACCTTGCTATTGTCTCTTGCTGCTGTAGCATCAGTCCTCCATACAGTCTTGCACTAATTCTCTCATCAATCTCTTACTATCTTGCTGCTTGATTAACTTAACCCTTGCCATGAGAAATCTCCTCAATATATAGGAAGAGATAGATTAGTTACTTGGATAGGGAATGATCCCAAGATATCTGGAATGCCAGCACCTGAATAACCATTCGAAAGCCAAGTCATCCTTCTAGAATATTCCCTTCTAGAAGGTTCGAGATCTTTATCTTTTTCCCCTTTAAGAGCATGTTCGCACCCTAACAATGAGTACAGTGTGAGAAGTTCGCACCCCAGCTTAAGGTAGCCTACAAGAATCAAGCATTCTCGCAGGTGAATATATAAGTAGCCTGCGAACATGCTTCAAAGTGTGATTTCTGGAAGAAGACAACTGTAACTTTTCTCAGGAAAGTATTCTTGGTAAAGATCTTGATTTTTCATCATCATGACATCATCACAATGACCAAATTTGTGGATAACATGAGGCCTGTATTGCATAGATTCAATCTTTTTTGGATCCACCCTGACACCATTCTTTCCAACCAGATGACCCAAGTATTCTACTTCTGAGGCGCCAAAAGCACATTTAGACTGTTTCAGGAAAAGTTAGTGCTGAGAGAGTAGATGGATAACTCAATCCACATGAGAAATATGGTCTGTCTAGGTTTTGCTATAGATGAGGATATCATTAAAGAAAACTAAGACACAATGACAAAGAAAAGGATGGAAGACATGATTCATGAGGCTTTGGAAGGTGGAGGGGGCATTACACAAGCCAAAGGGCATGAAAAAAAACTCATAGTGGCCCTCGTGAGTTCTAAAGGAAGTTTTTGGAATGTCTACCTCTTTCATACATATCTGGTGGTAGCCCGAACAAAGATCAAGTTTAGTAAAGAATTGGGCGCCACTCAATTCATCTAGGAGGTCATCAATGATAGGAACAGGAAATTTGTCTTTAATGGTAAGTTTGTTGAGGGCACGAAAGTCAAGGAATATTCCCCAAGAACCTTGTTTCTTTAGGACCATGACCACAGGAGAAGAGTAGGGGCCCATACTAGGGTGGATAATGCCTGCATTAAGGAGTTCCTGGACCATTTTCTCAATTTCATTTTTTTGGGAAAAGGGGTGACGATACGTATGGATATTGGGAGGAAGGATTATGGGTACAAGGGGAATGGAATGATCATGAACACCACAAGAAGGAGGGATTCCCTGGGGAGTGGAAAATACCACTTGATGTTTAGAAAGGATGGCTTGGAGGTCTTGTGGCACCGAGGGTGTCTTTGTTGCTTATATGGCATGGAGTTGGGAAATAACAATGGAATGACATTTTTTGAGCAGCTTTTCCATGCGATGGTAACTAATGATCTCAGGTGAACCGACGATGATGCCTTGGAACTTATATTGGTGGACCTCCTGGTCAAATTTCATGGTTAATTCCTTAAAATCCATGAGAATGGGACCCAAAGTCCTTAGCCAGTCGACACCCAACACAATGTCACAACCTCCCATGTCGATAGAAAACATATGAGATTTCAGGTGGTAGTCACCAATTTGGAGACACACATTTTCACAACACCCTCCACATTTCATTAAGCCACCATTAGTAATCATGATTTGGAAATTATCGATGGCATGGATGTAGCAATGAGCTTCTTGGGCAATGCGACGATGAATAAAATTATGGGTTCTTCCATTATCAATCAGAATGATGACCTTCCGATGTTTGATGTAACCGATTAGCTTGAGGGTTTGGGGGGAAGAGAAGCCAGTGAGAGAATTGAGGGAAATGATTGGTTCTACTTTGGGAGGGTCTGAGGGAGGGGTTATGTCAGTGGTTTATGGTGACTAAGACACAAGGGGATTTTCAACATCCTCTTTTGAAATATCCTCAGAGATGGCCATAAAAGGATTTTGTTCATTACACTTGTGGCCCAGGAAATATTTTTCATCACAATTATAACAAAGGCCTTTGAATTGGCGTTCATCCATTTCAGCCCTGGTCAATTTTTGGATTTTTAGTGGAGCAGAGGGAGTAGAGGGATTTACTGGTTTAGGGCAAGGGAGAAAGGAGGGTTTTTGGTTTTGAGAAGATACAACCTGTTGTGCTTCTTTGGCTCTTTTATTAGCCTCCACCCAACTCTGAGGCCGAGCCATGAGGAAATGGGCCCGAATCTCATCCTTGAGGCCATTGATAAAACAATCTCAGAAAAAATCATCAAACATGCCCTCGGTCCAAAAATCCAGGCACTCAAAGGTAGCTATAAAGTATTCCATTGTTCCTGATTGTTTCAACTTTGTCAAATGGCCCAAATGGTTGGTGTTAGTTTCAAAGCGTTCATAAAGCTCTTCCACAAATTGTGTCCAAGCAATATACCCTTGAAGATAAGTTTTTCTCCATTGCCACCATTGCCAACATTCTTGATATAGATGGAGAACACCATACTGGAGTTTGGCCAAGTCATCTGTAATGCCGTATAAAGAGAAATAATGTTCCATTTGGGTTACCCAACCAGTGGGGTCCGAGCCATAAAATTTGGTCACATCCACCTGTGGAAGGCGTAGGTCATGTTGAAAGTGATGGTACTAATGTTAACCTTTAGTATGTGGGGGTGAGTCAGAGGGAGGGTTATTTGTGTGGATATGAAGCTTGGTGTAGAGGAATGAAAAGACAGATTCAAGCTAGGTGGTCAGGTCTTGTTTGATTTCCTCCATTGAGGACTACATGGTTGTATTGATGGCGACAACATTGGCACTAAGTTGTTTCACTTCTTGTTGGGTCTTAGTGAGACTAGATTGCAAGCTATTGAAGCAAATTTCAAAGTCTGGGCTACAGGTATGGGCCATGAGGACAAGGGAACCGAAAAAGGGCTAGGTGGGGTCAAAAATTTTGCCGAAAAATGATATGTATGAATGTGATAAGGGTGAAGAGATGAATCCAATGGAATAGGTCTCAAATAATGGTGAAACAAATTCTAGACACCTACAGAGTTATACTCCAGTCTGAAGAATACTGCAGTGATGAAATTCCCAAATTCTTAACCAGGAAGAAATGTGTAGTTACTTGGAAACCCGAACATAGTGGAACGACAATAGATCTTGTCTATTTTGATTTGTTTATGTTGTTTTCCCCAAGGGTTAGGTATTCAAGGGTTCTACAGACAAGGTTTTTCCCTATGCTATAGCTCTCTGATATACGTGCGGGGTCCAACAGTAGTAGTCAGCCCAATATCTCAGGGCACTAACTAAGGAGGATAGACTGTACCCTTAGCCGTACTACCTGGATACCTAGGTACTAGAGAGTATCTTCCTGAGTGTTGTTCACAGTGGGATTATAGAAGTCAGATGATTGATCAGTTTATCTAAAGAGGGCTTCATAAAATCTAGGTTGATCCGTACACAGGTGTTGTCTGATGCGCTACCACTCGAAGGGGTACCAATAGGGGTTACAAGGGTGGCCAACAGATGTGCGCTTAAGAACCACTTGTATTTTATGCATGTGTGAATCCCTCAACCATGGGTTTATGCGTGTAACAAAAAATCTTTTTGGATTAAAGACATCAGAATACACCTCTACCCTGAAAAAAAATTACCCACAATTTATGCAAAGGAAAGTGCTCTGATACCACTTGTAATATACCAGATATAAAAAGTATGCAAGACAAAAATAAAATGCTAGAAATGGAAGAATAACAACAATATAACCAAAACAATCACCACAATAGCACTGAAATGATATAAGAATAACAACATAAATAGCACTTTGATTCTGAAAGAAAGGTTCATGGGCCTCTTCGAGGGGGCAACCTCTAGTTGAGCAAATCTCTATTACAATAATATCCAATCTAGGGTTCTCATACCCTCAACTCCTAGTTATACTAAATATTTCTATCAAAAGAAGCATCTAGAGGAAGATCCTTCTAGAAGCAGAAGCTTCTATTAGGTCTTCTTACATTCGACTTATTCTATTTTATTGCAAGGCCTTATTAATATTGACCTTTATTACATATGAATATATTGTTCTACCTATGTGCAGGTTATGACCCTAACACATTTTGTCGTACATGAAAGTACCCCATGGAGTGGTAAACACAGTTTTCTCTTTGTCATCTTCATGGACTGCAATTTGATTGTAACCTGAAAAATCCATCAATCACAGGCATTTGGTTATCCCCAAACACTTTTTCCATAACATGATCCATTTTAGTGAGCGGATAGTTGTCTTTAAGGGATGATCTATTTAGGTTCTTGAAATCCACGCAGAGTCTGATTTCACTGCTCGTTTTCCTGACTGGAATTAAGTTGGCCACCCACTCAGAATACCTGAGTGGAACAATAATATTAGCATCAAGGAGATATTTTACCTCTCTTTCTATCACAGGCAGGAGTATAGGATTTATCTGTCTAAGTTTCTGCCTGAAAATTTTGATGCCCAGTTTCAAAGGGATTTCATGCTCGATGAAAGTGGTATCATAATTTTTTAGCTCATCATAAGACCAAGAGAAAACATCTTTGTATTGTTTGAGTAACTCAGCATATTTACTTTTTATTTTGGGTGGAAGTTATTTAGAAATTTTGACCAATTTAGGGTCTTCCTTAGTGCCTATGTCATAATATTCAACCTCTTCGGGATGAGGTTCAAGGTAGACTTTAGGGGCATATCATCCTTATCAAATAATATCTCTAACAAAATTATAACCTTAGGACCATAAATTTTTTTCAGCACCAACATGTGGTGGTTAGCGATCTTATCCTGGAACTTATGAGGATATTCACCTTTCTGCATGATCCAAGTAGTGTCATTTTGATTTTCCTGGTCGATGTGTGTTTCTGAAAATTCATCCACCATTTCTAGAAACTGCTTGATCTTCTCATCGTCTTCAAAGACCTGCCAATGTTGAACATTGTTTGGTATTGAAGGCATGTGCCTCATTTCTATGTGATATTTTATCTTTAAGAGTGTAGGCAGCATAAAAGTAGCAGTTTCTTTTTCTAGGGAGTCAACTTGTTGATTTTCTGCCATGGGAATATCATGAATATTGAACGATGAGAAAAACAATTCGAACAAATCCTAGGTGTAGTTCTTGTACAACCTTAGCCTTGGATGTTTGTATTGATATTGTTGCCTTATCGATTTTACGATCAATTCAGGATCACCGTAAACTATTATATTCTCTATTTTCAGCTTCCGGGCAGCCTCCAACCCTAATATCAAAGCCTCATATTCATATATGTTATTGGTATAGTCAATGTCCCACTGTAACATGTATGATAAAGGAATATTTAATTCATATTCGGGTGCCACAAACAACACCCCAACTTCTGCTCCTTCCCAAGACGAAGAACCGTCAATTTTTTTTTTCCAAACTCCTATACTATTTACATTTTTGTTTGTTTTTTCAATTTTTTTTTCTTCTTTTGTACCATTTTCTTCTGTACTATTTTATTCTATACATTCGTCAAAACCATCATCAATTGATAATATATAGTTTCCTAGATCTTGATCTACGACATAAACTGGATAATTATTTGGGTTATGTGGGTCACTTATGGTAAATGCCAATCTTGTCTCTCTGTATAGATGAGTGAATTGTCCACCAAAAATTGGGATTGTAGCATACATTGTATCCAATTGAATCAATCCTCCAATTTTGGCACCCCAAGACCTGGATAACAACATGCCATACTTCGAAGGAACATTAGCAATGACTACATTCATGAGAATACTCTTCACTGGAATTTGTGCAATATTAACCACCAAATATTTTATCATACAAAAACATTTAAATTTTCTTGAATCAAAAGAATACAAATATCGATATGGTCTAGTAACCTTGAGACCCAATTTTTCCATAATAACTTTGGGCATTATGTTGCGGGAGGCTCCAAAATCCAACATACAGTTATGGAGTAGGTGATCATGCACAGTCAGCATAATATAAAAAGGAGAAATGGGGTCTTTATGATTTTTTATATGCGGACCAAACATTATAGAAGGTTTATCATATTATAAATTTATAGTATCCACATGACATTCGGCATCCGAGAAATTTATCATCTTGGCAATTTGTTTTCTATATGTCGGATTTTTCGCAAGTTCAACCAGAGGTACCATAATTTTAATTTTATCAATTTTTCTTTCCAGATTGAAACTTCCAATCGTCTTTTATGCCTTTCTGGTTGGGACCTCTATTTCTGTTTTTTCTGGTCTATTGGTTTGCATTTCTTTGGTTTTGGCTGTCTTTGTCTTGGCATCTTGCGTTTCAACTATTTTTATTTTGGCAGCTTGCGTTTTAGTGGGCGGTTGAGCTGCCTCATTAGTTTTACTTCTTAACAAGATTTTCCTCAGTGGAGCAGTTGTAGAATTTTTATCTCTAGGCCTTAAATTATGTATTTGTTGAAGCTTGGCCATTATAGAGTCGGCAATTCCTTGATAATTAGACTCTCCCATATTATTTATGCTTTCCTCATTCTCGAACAAAGGTTCTTGGTCTAAATATATTTCGTAATCTTGTCTGGTTAGGTGAGGTTCTTGATCGTTGTCGCTAAGGTTGTCAATATCTTCATCTAACCCCTTAAAGTCTTGTACATCATCACTTTGCATAAATTTTTATGTTTTAAAAGGAGCTTTAATTTTCTGATCCTCATTTTTTACTAGTCACTATTGGATCTGGGGATTAGGATTCCTTTTGAAATCTCTCCTAGGAAAAGGATAAAGTTTAACCTGGTCTAATTCTATTTTGGATTTTTTTTTTTGATAACTCTTTGATTATCTTAGACATGTCATCCATTTTGTCCTCTGCGAACCTCCCAGATCTGGAAGTTCCATCTTTTTCCCTAAAGCATTTAGTTTCTTTGGTTCCTGTTTCGACCTTCACTTTTAGTTTTTCTAATGCCATCATGTTAGAATCGATTTAGATGGAATCATCCTGCATTCTTGTGAGATCAACAAATATCCTTTCCCCCAAAAGTAGGGAGAATTCAGGCTCAAAAGCCCCTGCAAAAGTCACCTTAGCTGTGGGTTGTGAGGTTTTGACTTCTACTGGGATCTTATGGTATATTTTATTAAACCTATGGGTGAATTATAGGACTAACTCAGAAGTATTTTTCCTCAGAGCCCCAAAATCCGTCAGATAATACAAGTGATCTTTATTTTCTCCCCACTTCCTTAAAAAGGCATTTTCTAGTGCATCATAAGATGTTATAGAACCTACCTGAAGCCCTCGAAACCAGAGTCTTACTTGACCTTCAAAATTTTGTACCAGAAGTCTTGAATAAAATCCTCATTCTCAATGTCGAGGATATCAACGAATTGGTCAAAAATATCTATGTGCTCTGTGGCAATTAAATCTCCCTCTCCCATGAATTTCAGTAAGTTCTTCATATAATTTTTTGGTAAATCATGAAGGATAGGGGGAAGGACTAAAGGAGCGTATATGGCCACCACTTTGGAAAAAATCTTGGGGGGGGAGGTAGTGGTCCTTGATCGCCTCCTCCTCCAACACCTCCTCTGGCGTCACCTCCTCCAATAGCAGCCATTTGATGTCAAGGGGATGAACTTTGGGAGTTAAAGAGAGGGTTTTTGTAAACTGCTAGAGACCCTTCTACTACCGCAAGATGAGGGGAAGGAGGTTCTAGAAACTAGCCATTAGGAGACAAAAAATATAAAAAGGGGGAAAAAGGGAAATGAGGATCGGGTTCTTTGGATTTACAGGATATATAAACAAGAGAGCCAACAAGATTTGAATCATGGTAAGAGATATAGTGCTCAAAGTTTTGGGGAACTAAAACCTTTACTTTGGGGACCAAAAAAATATCAATAAAATCAAGTATCGAAAGGTATATTTTACCTTTACTAGTAAAGGAGGAATTCGAATCGGTCTCGAATTTAATCTCAAGAAAAACTAGCTCAGGGTTTATGGTTTCAGCTACAAGTTTCTCAATTGATGTATCTCCGAAGTGTCTCTATGTGTAACCTTCTTGTGAGGTTGATTGTTCAAGTGGAAACTTAGCATTAGTTTGCACAGTTTTGGGTTGGTAAACCTTACTTGTGGATGTAGTAGTCTACTTGAGGTATCCCCTTGGTTTTAATAGCTTTTCAGGATCAGATACATGCATAGTATGATGATCATTTGGGTTCTTCCTGGTATTGTTTCTACCAAATGTTAGTTTATCTATAGTGGAGTCACCAAGTGAAAGATAAAATTTAGCATTATAAATGTATTCAATCTTTTTTCACTATCAAAGAGAGAAACTTACCATGTCGTTCTCCCAAGGAAAAATAACTTCATTTCTCCATGCCCGGAAACGACGCCAAAAAGATATTGTTCCTGAGATTAAACCTAAGGCTTAAATAATAATGTCAGGCATTAGAAATATAAAGGGATGTTTTTTTTTGGCATAGGGGCGCACCAGGGTTCAACGCTAAAACAGTGCACCAACAAAACCCTAACTACCAGGCCTTTTGGCAACACCTACGAGGCAGATGAAGTCTCACCCGAGGTAGAGGCAGGGGTGGTTGCAAGAATCACATGTCTACAACCTTAGCTGGGAAAAATATATGCGATTCTAACACTCAACAGAGAACTCAGTAGTTAACATTCATCAATATTCAATCTCAGTTACAGCGTAGTTAAACCCTAATTACAGAGGATCGTAGTATTCATTCAAATCTAGCATCTAGAAGAACTTAGCACAACAAAACAGATTAGATCTAGTAGATTCAAGCACTAAGCACATGTATGTAAGTCAGATATAACATCCATCCATTAAGCACTAACAATACACAAATTATTCATCTATATTAAAGCACTAAGCATATTAACATATCAACACATCAACACATCACACAAAGAAGAGAAACACAACATGTACGTGGTTCACCCCCACCCTAGGGCTACGTCCACCAAATCTTCTCTTATTTATTAGCTTCTTCAATTAGTTACATGCAGAGAGCCTTGAAAAACATACTCCGCAGAGGACAGGATATCTGTGTGCTAGAAAAACAGGACCATGGAGCAATAAAATAAAACAATTGTAGAAACAAAACATAGAAGATACAAAATACAAGAGACACATATTTACGTGGTTCACCCAATGTGGGCTACGTCCACCATAGAAATTGTCAGGTCCTTCCTTTATTATTATCCAGCAAAATGAAGGGATCCAACCTACAACAAAACCCGTTGTAACTTCCTATCCTTTCTCTCACAATATCCTCTCTCAGAATACAATACTCGCCATAATGCATAGCCGTATTACATTTCCCTCATAACAGAGGGTTTCCTTCTAGGGAAAAAAAACCCTAACATAATTTCTATCATTAGATCTATGATCTTATAATGAATGGTCCATATTTACAATGAAATTACAATATACATTTACAAGGCAATTTTCCTTTGGGGGCTTCGCCCCCGAACCCCCCAACCAAGGGGATATGCCCCCCAGACCCCGCAGAGGGGGTACCCCCCTCTTCACTACCCTGCGTGGAAGAGTGTACATAATTCTGGGGTGTAAAGTATTCATGGGGTATAAACATGGCTGAAAGCAAGGACCTCTGAATCAGGAACATAATCAAGCTCCACAACCAACAATATCCCACTTGGAGACTGATCTCAACAACTCCACTGATGTTTTATATGTTGGACTCTGAACCTTCTTGGACCTATCAAATTTCTCATCTTCATCTTCATTCTTGAATACCAACTAAAACTGAGAAGGAACTTAGTTTCTCTCTTGTTACTCCCTTTGTTAACATGTCTACAGGATTCTGGCTAGTGTGTATCTTTTCCAACTTCAAATTTCCATCTTCCAAAGCGGATCATATGAAGTGGTACCTCAACTGTATATGCTTAGTCTTTTAATGGAAGGCTAGGTTCTTTGCAAGATGAATTGCACTCTCACTGTCACAATACAACCTACTATTCTCCTGCTTCTTTCCCAATTCCTCCATAAACCTTTGTAACCAAATCATCTCTTTACTAGCCTTTGTAGCAGCAACATACTCTTCCTCTATTGTTGAAAGTGAAACAACCTTTTGCATTTTCAAAATCCAACTTACTCGTGTTCCACCTATAGTAAAAACATACCCTGTGGTGCTCCTCCTGTTGTCTTTATCACTTGCCATATATGAATCAACATATCCCTATAGAAAAGTGTCTAAACTTCCAAAACATAATGCATGAGTAGCAGTACCTCTCAAATACATGAGAATCTACTTTATTGCATCCCAATGTTCTTTACCTAGATTGTTCATACACCTGCTCACAACTCCCACTGCATGTGCAATATCTGGTCTTGTGCAAACCATTGCATACACCAAGCTGCCAACTGCTAATGAATAAGGGACCCTGGACATGTATTCTATCTCCTCCTGTGTCTTGGGACACATTTCCTTATTTAATTTGAAATGGATGGAAAAAGGTGTACTAACTAGTTTTTCATTCTGCATTCTAAACCTCTCCAACACCTTCTCTGTGTACTCACCCTGAGACAATGTCAATTTGCGATTTTTTCTATCTCTTTTTATTCTCATGCCAAGGATTTTCTTTGTAGCACCCAAATCCTTCATCGCAAATGAATTGGCTAATTTCTTCTTGAGAATATTTATATCCTGCATATTATACCTTGCAACAAGCATGTCATCTACATACAATAGAAAGATAATATAGCTTCCATTTTCTAGCCTTTTAAAATAAACACAGTGATCAGAATGACATCTAATATAAGCTTGTTCTGTCATAAACCTGTCAAACTTCAAATACCATTGCCTTTGAGCTTGCTTTAGGCCATACAAGCTCTTCTTCAACTTGCATACCAAATCCTCCTTCCGTTTGACTCCATACCCCTGTGGCTATTGCATATAAATCTCTTCCTCCAAATCCCCATGGAGAAAAGTTGTTTTTACATCTAACTGTTCAAGATGCAAATATTCTACTGCCACAAGACTTAAAATAGTCCTAATTGAAGTCATCTTAACAACAGGAGAAAATATTTCATGAAAATATATACCTTTATTTTGTGCAAATCCCTTTACAACAAGTCTAGCCTTATACCGCTTTTCTCCTCCATCTTCTTCCTTCAACTTGTAAACCCATTTATTCTGCAATGCTCTTTTTCCTGCAGGAAACTGACCCAAGTCCCAAGTCTGGTTATTTTCCAAGGAATCCATTTCCTCTTTCATTCCTTGCTCCCACTTCGTTTTGGTGTCTACCTGCATTTCCTCTTCATAACATTCGCGTTCACCAGAATCAATCAACAATAAATAATACAATGAAGGAGAGTATCGTTCAGGGGGTATACTTAACCTGGTAGATCTTCTAACAACACTTGTAGGTGTTTGAGGTACCTATTTCTCATGTTGTTGTACATTTTTATTCTTCAAGTTCCTTTGGAATTTATTTTTCAGTGATCTCATCAAGCACTGTGTATTCTTGTTTTTCTTTTTCCTGTTTCTTTCCCTGCAACTGATCTTTGTACATGACCTTCTCATTGAATATGACATCTCTACTCCTAATGATTTTTTTATTTTCATAATTCCACAATCGATAACCAAAATCATTAACACTGTATCCATTAAAGGTACACTTCTTGGATTTAGACTCAAGCTTTGTTCTATTTTCTTTATCAATATGGACAAATGCTTCACAACCGAAAATTTTAAAAAAATAATAGTTTACCTATTTTCCTGTCCATTCCTCCTCTGGAATTATACCATCCAAAGAGCTTGAAGCTCCTCTGTTGATTAAGTAAACAACAGTATCTACAACATCTACCCAAAACTGTAAGGGAAAATCGGTATGCAATCTCATACTCCTTGCATGCTCCATGATTGTCATGTTCATCGATTGTCATGTTCATCCTTTATGACACACCATTTTCTTATGGTGTTTTTGGAACTCTCTTCTCTCTATGAATCCCATGGTATAGAAAATAATCATCAAACTCCTTGCTACAATATTCACCTCCATTATCTGATCTAAGACACTTCAAACTTTTTTCTGTCTCATTCTCAACTAAAAATTTCCATTTCTTAAAAGTATCAAAAACATCATATTTTTGTCGAATGCAATAAACCCAAGTTTTTCTAGTTGCATCATCAATAAAATTAACACAATAATGAGATCCACCAAGAGATGATACCTGAGCTGGTCCCCATACATTTGTATGCACAAGCTCTAACCTTTCATTCTTCTTTTGTTTTTCGACTCTAAGAAATCCGACTCTCTTTTGTTTTCCATAAACACAATGCTCACAGAAGTCCAAATCAATTTGTTTAAGATCTGGCAAAAAATTTCTTTTGTGAAGTATCTGCATACCCTTCTCACTCATGTGTCCCATCCTATGATTCCACGGTGTTGTATCCACTCATGTAGAAGCTAAAGAGATAGGAGAGTCAGTATTACCAGTACATAAATACAATGTACCTACCTTCTCTCCTTTTGCTATCACCAATGATCCTTTGATGACCTTCCATGTCTTATCTATAAATTTGGATACACAACCTTCACTTGCCAACTACCCTATTGAAATTAGAGTTTTCCTTAAATATGGAACATGTCTTACCTCTTTCAAAAACCATTGGTTTCCATTGCGTTGTGTTATTTTTACCTTTCCCATTCCAACAATTTTGCATGGTGCATCATCACCCAAATGAACCTGTCCAAAATCACCTTGAACATAATCTAGAAAATGTTTCCTATGGGGTGTGGCATGAAATGAAGCCCCCAAATCTACTACCCAAGACTCAGAAATGTTATCTACATAAAGAATCAAAGCATCTTGTAACACATCACATGCTACATTTGCTTCCTGATTTCTCTCTTGTTGTCCATCTCTTTGTTTCTTTGGAGCTCTGCAATCTTTCTTCAGATGTCCTTTCTTCCCACAATTACAACACTCTATCTTTCCAAGTCTGGATTTGGATCTGCCCTTCCTAGAATTCCCACGGTTCCCCGAGCCCTTTCCTCTATTCTTTTGTATTCCCCTGTTCTCCATGTTCAACGCATTACCTGATGTCTCACCTGTTCTTTTTCATCACATTTCCTCACTAAGGATAACACCAACAACATCATCAAATTTTAAAGTATTTGAACCAAAGACAGTGTTACTTACAACCATGACCAAGCCATTCCATCTTTATGGCAATGATCACAAGATTAGAAGATCCCTAACCTCATCATCAAATTCCACTTTTACAGAACTTAGCTGATTAGTAATCGTATTAAATTCATTTAAATGATATGCAACAGACCCACCTTTTGACATCTTCATATTAAATAATATCTTCATTACAAATACCTTATTAGAAACCTAGGGTTTTTCATATAGTTTAGCCAATGTGTCCATCATATCCTTTGTTGTCTTTTCTTTAGAAATATTGAAAGCCGCTGACGCTGCCAAGATCAGTCGTATCGTTCCTAGAGCCTTTCTGTCAAGAATCTCCCATTCTTCATCCTTCATGGTCATTGACTTCTTTGCTAGTCTGCCCAATGGTAGGAATAGATCTTTCTGATATAAATAATCTTCCATCTGAATGTTCCATAACTGGTAGTTTTGGCCATTAAATTTCTCGACCCTAAACTTTCCATCTTCCAACATTGCTCCCACTCGAAATAGGAACCCTCTTTTCCTGCGAGTTACCTTTCGCTCCGATACCATTTGTTAGAAAAATGGGACCATGGAGAAATAAAATAAAATAAATGCAGAAAAAAACACAAAAGATACACAATACAAGAGAGACACAGATTTACGTGGTTCACCCAGTGTGGGCTACGTCCACCAGAGAAATTTTCAGGTCCTTCCTTTATTATTATCTAGAAAAATGAAGGGATATAACCTACAGCAAAACCCATTGTAACTTCCTCTTCTTTCTCTCACAGTATCCTCTCTCAGAATATAATACTCGCCATAATGCATAGCCTCAATACATTTCCCTCATAACAGAGGGTTTCCTTCTAGGGAAAAAAAACCCTAACATAATTTCTATCATTAGATCTATGACCTTATAATGAATGGTCCATATTTACAATGAAATTACAATATAAATTTACAAGAAAAATTTTCCTTCGGGGGATTTGCCCCCAAACCCCCCGGACCCCACAGAGGAGGTACCCCCCTCTGCACTCCCCTACATGGAAGAGTGTACATACTTTTGGGGTGTAAAGTATTCACCGGGTATAAACACAACTCAAAGCAAGGACCTCTGAATCAGGAAAATAATTAGGCTCCACAACCAACACTATCCAGCTCGCTAGATCATCCTTCCCAAAGTAGATCTAAGAACATAGGTTTCCTCAGTTTCCTACAATGACTTTCACTTAGCTCTACAAGCCTCACACAGTATACACAAAGCACTTGCAACTCTTGATCACACAGATCCAATTCTATCACTTAGCCATTCATACCTCTATATCTATATGTTCTCACTACATCACCTTAACATCTATTTATACATACAAAATAGGCTTAAGCATGGGTAAAACCATGGGTCTACATTCCCATACCCATTACATAATCCAAAATCCCAAAAAGGGCCCTATAATGGGTCGAGATCCCATGATCTCTGCTTCATCCTATGCTCCGCCTTCGACAGCCTGTCGAAGTCCCAAAATAGGTCAAACATGACCAAGAATCCTCAAAACTTGGTCAAGGACCAACAAGCCCCCAACACTCACCTATGACTCATACTGAGTCACTTAGATATGACTAATTCTTTTTCAAAATCCTCGATCTTGGCTCGAGCTACTTCGAATTGTTGTTGTTCGACGACCTCTTATTCAACGAACTCTTGTATAACTGCTTCATTGACAGGTCCCTCTAGGCATTGTTCAATTGCAGTGACGACTTTCTCTAGTTCTTGTCCTTGGCCTTCAATCTCTATGAACAGTTGGTAAGCCTTATCCTGTACAGTCTGGAGTCTCCGAGTTACTTCCATAACTTTTCTTTGAATAGTGTGGGCCTACTGTTGGGTAGTGCGCTGCTCCTAGGATCGCTTCATTCTTTCCATAGCTAACAGGGGCTTCAACTGCACCTATATCATTTCTACTTGATACTTCACCTCTTGGAGATGTGACTCTAGTGCATTCAGTTCTAGATTCTCAGTGAGTTGCTCGTAGGTCTGGGAACTATGGTCAATGAGTTCCTTACATTCCATGGTAAGGGATTTTATTCTCTCAACTATGCTTCGAGCAATTTCTTCTCTTTGGTCCCTCACATCCTATGGGGTGCTGGGATCTGTACAGAGCTCTAAGTCTTCTATTCATTGTTGTAGTTGTTGGATAGCTTCCGCAAGATACTCTACTTGATGCATAACTCAGTCTTCTTCTTGTATCTGTAAGCCTATCACAAAGCGGAGAGCTCTGTTGACTGCTTCCTTCACTTCGAGTTTCTCTACGAGCAACTGTTCTCTTTCTTGTTGCATATGTACTTTATCTTCTTCAAAATTTACCTGGAGAGAAACCTTCTCCTGCTCTGCAACTTTGTGTTTTTCTACGAGTACACCTTGAACTTGCTTCAAGGCCTGGGTGGCTTGATCTGTTTCTTCTTGAGCACGATGAAGGTGAGCTTCAACCTCATCATCTAGTCGGTGGAGTTGGGTTGGCTCATCTCCCAACTCTGGTTCTCCTGATGGTAGGGGCATAGTGGAGACTGTGCATCTAGACTGAAGGGCCTATTGTACCCCTCAGAGTTCAACCTCAATTATATCATACATTTCCTCCTGCTTATCTTCTTTCTTCTCCATGATTTTCAGCAAAGCTTCATTGAGAGCTATTATGATGAAGTCAAAATCATCGGCAATAAGAATAGTCTTCATCTTGGTCATGGTGGCTTTCAATTTCTTCCAGGAAGAAGGTTTCGGGGGAGAAACCTTCCTCTTCTTAAGGGGATCAACCTCATCTCTGAGCGGTGTTACTTTTCCTAGCTTTTGTTCAGTTCCTTTGCCATTTAGTTCTTCTACTTCATCATCACCCCTTTAGTCAGGTGATACAAAAGGAGTCTTTCCTAAGGCACTACTTAATTCTTGGACCTCTTCGGTCTTCTTCATTCTACTGGGCCCGGGTGTATCATGTTCTTTATGCATGGTCTCTGAGATGTCAGGGTCATACATCTCTGTTGGGTCTATGGGAAGAAGGAGGTCTGCGGACCAATCCTTAGTGATCTCCTCTAGGTATTCTTCCATGAGCTTGTAGTATGACTAAAGATGCTCCTTATGTTCATCAGCTCACACTGTAATGTAGATAAAGTGCCAATCTACACAGAACTTCATCAGGGGTCAGAACCTATGTAGGGTGTTCAGGTTCATGTGTGGTTCAACTTCAATGGCTCTCTTCAACTAAAAGTAATATGTATGAAAAATAGTGTTCGACTGCCACTGTTTTTTCATATCACTCGAGTACCAAAGGGTAGTGAACTTCATTGTGAGTGGTTCAAATGGTTCAATATCCGAGAAGGTCACACCTTCCATAATCTCCCAGGAAAAAATGGTGATGAGGATTAGGGACCAACTAAAGTGAAACTCGTAGCCCTGATCCCGTGCTTCGCGACAGTCTAGCTCCAACTGATTAACTAGGTACTTTGCCCAGTTCATCTACAGGCCTTCCACACACTTCCCTGTGAGGTAAATGACAAATCCTGTGACCTATGTAGGTCTGTTCTTCCTTACTAACTTTCCAACTATTAGCTGGTAGGCTAGGTGCACTGCGCCATTCTAGATGGAGGCTACCTTGTAGCCTCGCGTTCCCTTTTCAACATCACCATATGTATCCTTGATATTTTGTGCTAGCGCATGATTTGCGGATTTTCCTGGATAGAAATCATATGGGTCGAGTCCTTGCATACTTAATTCTGTGATCCTATGGATCAATGTCGAATTGATTGTAATACAACGGTCTATCCATAAGTAACCGCCATGGTAACATGAAAGCAATATCTTGACACAGGCATTCACTTTATCATGCCTTTCGAAGTGTGGGATCTTCATGACATTTAACAGAGTGGACTGCACGAGGTTCATCATCCAGGGTTGGGGGATTATCATTGAGTTCTTCCCCTTCATCTAGGGCAAGCATGATATAGATCTTGCGATCTTCGAGGTTGAAGTCATTGAACTTCAACACTGTGATCTTGTCCTGATTCACGTGAACTGCACATATCCCCTTCGGGAGGTACGCAGTAATCATGGAGTACTCAAAATCTCTTGGCACACTATCTCGACTCACCGCGTCATCCAGACGCGGGATGTAATCAGGAAATATGGATGGGATCAGCTTCACATTCTCTAGGTCATCTCTGTGTTTAGTTATCTTTTCTGCTGATTGTCAGGATGATCTGGATGCGTGAGAAGTCGACGGAGAGGCTTGCACTCCCCTCATCGATGACACTTGAATACTTGCATATATTTATCTTTCAGACATTACTCTTTCAGTCATTAGGTCAATGAGAAATTCTTCGAGAATTTTCTCTGTAGCACTAAGCTCGTATGACATGCACGCTCGTGGCTTAATATCTTGGGTTCGAAGGGTCACTACTCAATGCAATGAGATGGATGGTGATAGCGGGATGATCACTTGTGTTAAATCAACTAGTCTATGGGCTCAAATTCACAGTTAGAAAAAGTGTTCTCATTGCGTGGCACGATGGGATAAATAGATAGCTTGGCAATGGATCTCTTGCAATGGGTGAGAAGCCTTCATTAACTCGGTTCTATCGGTTATGGCACAGTCCCAATGGTCTAGTGGAAAACTTTCAGATAATAAATGAATTTCTATCTATTCGAGTCATCGGTCTAATTATTATATTGTCCCCAATGGCTATATTAATTCTCCATGGCGAAGTGCCATGTGATGCAGTTCTGATATCCCGATGAAGTTCCAATTGTGAAAATTTTCCTTCTGTGAAGTTCCCTCTGGAACCTTCTATAACTTTTCGATCTTATCTCTCTTCTTACTTAGTTTTCTAGCATTCTTTCTAGTGATCTTTGTCTCGGTATTTTTTTTCCATTCTGATTCTTATATTCTTTTGGTAGAGTAACTTCGCGCTGGTGAGATTATTTCAGGGGTAATACTTCATCTATATCTGAAATAGGTACTTCATTATTATGTGGGTCTTCTAGTGTTCTTCCTACTTCGACATCCAAGTCTCTAGTTTTAAATAGATTTGCTGAGTTCTCCTGTTCTTCAATCAAGTGTGCGATCCTCCTAGTCATGAAATATTTTAAATCTTGCTTCTTCTTCTCTAAGATTTCTTCTTCTTTTCTTCTAGACTAATATCCTTCATTCCAAGGTTTTCCTAGTAACATAGAAAATGGAGCGTTGTTTTCAATAAATTTGACAACTTCAAATTCTTCCTCTGTCGAAGTTCCATAGGAATTCATAGATTTTTGGGTAAGTGTTCCACATAGGGTTATCATCTTTCCTCTGAATAATCCTATTCCTCCCAATGAAGGAATCATAGCAGGCTTTCCTATAATTTCCCAAGTTCTTTCTATCATGATATTCACCTGTGTTTCCTCATCCAAAACACAGTGAATGTCGAAGTATCCTATTCTTACTTCAATGCACTCTTTTTCTTTGAATATCTCTGATGAGATGATATGTTGGTGGTCATTCAGGGTTTCTTTCATCTGTAGCAATACTTTTTCTTATTCTTTCTGGGGTTCTGCCATAATCTCAGTTGCTTGATCTTTCTCATGGTCTTCTTTTCTCATATTCATCCTTTCAACCTTATCAATCATTCTAGGGAAATCCAAAACTTCATGGTCCATATCTTTGCAACAGAGGCAACTAGGTCTTCTACTCGGGCATTCTTTAGCCAGATGTCTCAGTTTTCTGCAACAGTAACAAAGGGTTAATTCTCTCTTTCTCTTAAATGATCCCCAACCTTTCCTATACTGCACACTAGGATCATGGTAGCTAACCTACAAAAAATTATTTCTAGGATACTCCATCCATTTGTTAGTCCAAACATTCTCTCTATGCATAGGTATAACATATCTTTCACTATTCTTATCAGATATACTCATACCAAATCTTCTTTCATCTATCAGTGCCCTAGTTTTCAGGCTAGGACAAATCTTATCAAACATACCTAGATCCATACTTTAGAAATAAAATTCCACTAATATTATCTTCAACAAACCACAAAGCTTCCAGATCTAAAAAATTTTACTATTCTTACCTCTATCAGAGCACAGAGCTTACAAATATTACCTCTTTTCTTCAAATCGGGCTTCTTTTCTTAGCACATAGTTTCACAGATCGAGTAGAATACTGCACACTAGAGTGATAGATCTATGCACAGAGATTTCACAGTTTCAGGTCAGATCTTCACACAAAGCTTCTTTTTCCTCAGATCCCAGCAATCATAGTTCCATTCATCAATATTCATTCTCAGTTACAGCGCAGTTAAACCCTAATTACAGAGGATCACAGTATTCATTCAGATGTAGCATCTAGCAGCACTTAGCATGATGGAACAGATCAGATATAGAAAATTCAAGCACTAAGCACATGTATGTAAGTCATATCTAACATCCATCCATTAATCACTAAGCATAAACAGATCATTCATCTATATTAAAGAACTAAGCATATTAACATATAAACACATCAACACATTGCACAAAGCAGAGAAACACAACATGTATGTGGTTCACCCCTACCCTGGGGCTACGTCCACCAACTCTTCTCTTCTTTATTATCTTCTTCAATCAGTTTCATGCACAGAGCCTCGAAAACCCTGCTCCACAGAGGAAAGGATATCTGCACAGCTCGCTAGATCCTCCTTCCCTAAGTAGATCTAAGCACACAACCTTCCTTAGTTTCCTGTAATGACTTGCACTTAGCTCTGCAAGTCTCACACAGTATGCACAAAGTGATTACAAATCTTGATCACACAGATCCAACTCTAGCACTTAGACATTCATATCTCTATATCTATATATTCTCACTACATCACCTTAGCATCTATTTATACATACAAAATATTCCTAAGCATGGGTAAACCCATGGGCCTACATTCCCATACCCGTTACATAATCTCAAATACCAAAAAGGTCCCTAAAGGGGTTGATATCCCGTGATCTCTGCTTCATCATGCACTCCGCCTTCGACAGCCTGTCGAAGTCCCGAAATAGGTCAAACATGACCAAGAATCCTAAAAACTTGGTCAAGGGACAACATTTTTAAAGGTTCTTTTTCTTCAGTTAGTTATATAATAATTAATCCTCAAATGAAAATAATGACAGAACATGACAGAGTCCATAATTTGTCACCTGAATCGATTTATAAAATCAAGTGATATGAGGGAAACTTACAAAATTGTTAAACAAAGTGAGGCATCAATGCAAGATGAATCGTACCTTGTTCACAGTATAATGAATAAAATAATGCACCCTTGTAAGGATATGAGATATAGTAATCCAAGTAGCTCACAGGTCTTGTATTTACTTATAGAAAATACAGAGGAAAAACTGCTTTCTTATCAAACAAATAATAAAATGTGACTACAGTAGTATTAGTAGTACTAAATTGAAATCACTCACCTATCAAGGAATAACATAAGAAAAAAATGAAATATGGAATACAAGAAGAGAACATAACTCAAACTGCAAAAAAAATTGGAATCCCTGTCTGCACTTGTATTAATTCTCACAAAAGGAGAGTTTTTCGTTATTACATCTGGCAAGAAGTAGCCTGTGTTCAATCTTTAGACTATGCAATATTACAAAATGATATCAACCCTAGGCGGTTGAGATTCTCATAATTCAAAAACAATAAATATTACAATATGTGAAATTTGAAACGTTTCACTTGCATCTTCTTTGTCTCTTTTCCTATTGGCAGAGACGTTTCTTCTTCTTGTACTCCAACTTAGAAAAAAACTAATCCCTAGTCATGAATTGTGCAAAAGGAGTATAAAATTTGTATCATTTATTCCCAGACGTACTGGCGTTTCCTTTCTCAACACACTAAATGCATCTGCCCACTAACTACACCACCAGCCCCGAAGGCTCTGTTGTATTATTTTCCTCAAAAGTGTATAACTTCTTTTCTATGTGGGGTAGCCTATCTTCCATCCTCCTAGATTCTAGAGATATAAACTATAGTCGTAGACTAGGATTGACTATCCATTTATTTATCTGAGTAAGGTCAACTTGTTTCAACTGCAGGACTTCGACTCGGGCTTCTTGGAAGTGAGTTGATGTTTTGCAATATCAATTTTCCCCAAGGCTTCAGGGATACTATCTATTTCAATGTCCATCGATTCTTTCTCGAGTGATGAACAAGATTCTTCACAATATTTATTCACTTCCTTGGCTAATCTCTTACTTTCAACTATATTAGCCTCCCAGGTTTTAAGTATTATATCACCTCGAGTTTGTTCTGAAAAGGGACAATCTAGTGACATTGGTTACTCCCTCATTTGCTGAAGATAAAATGACCTCTTGGAATGTCACTCTAGCTATAGTGACCTCTCTCTGCTTTATGCAAATATTATTTAAAGAATGGTCTGCCGACCAATAATAATTTTGAATAGCTTATAGTCTGAAAAAAATATTTTGTTGGGTTGATTCCAGCTTCTCCTACACCTCCAAGGCATGGGATTCGAAAACCACCACATTCACTAATGTGTTCTCATTCGTGTTTATTTTAGCTTGGAGTTGTTTTACCAATTCTTCCCATTGAATGGCCAATTCCTTATTTTCCTATGGATTCATATGCATTTCTACATTCTTTACTTGATTTTGCAACTGGCTCACCAGCAAATCCTTCTTCTTCAATTGTTCCTTTAGGTTCCCAACTGAGTACCAGTTTGCTGTGGAAAAAGATCCCAATGAGCCTACCACTTTCATAATGAAATCTTCTTCTTCTAAGGCCTGACCGTCATATAACATTATGTGTCTCTTGACAGTCGCACCTTCCCTATGGTGATTTTCTCTTTTCACAACAACTCTCCTCTTTTTGCTAAAGAATATGTCGGAAGGGGGTATCTCTTCCACCGAAATAGGCGTAAGATCTTCTATAAACACTACTTCGTCACTCGGGTTCCCTCTACTGTAATGTAAAGGTGTGACGGATTAAATAGGGCTGCCTATCTCAGTGGATGGTTGTTTCTCTGTTGTGTGAGTAGATGATTTGTCCAGTGTGGATAGTGGTTTTTCTTCCCCCTTTTTTATCAAGTTTTCATCCTGAACTTTAGTTCGATCTGTTGGAAAAACAGGATCATGGAGAAATAAAATAAAACAAATGTGGAAACAAAACACAGAAGATACACAATACAATAGAGATACAAATTTACGTGGTTCACCCAGTGTGGGCTACGTCCACCAAAGAAATTGCCAGGTCCTTCCTTTATTATTATCCATCATATGAAGGGATACAACCTACAAAAAACCTGTTGTAACTTCCTCTTCTTTCTCTCACAATATCCTATCTCAAAATACAATATTCTCTATATTGCATAGCCACAATACATTTCCCTCATAACAGAGGGTTTCCTTCTATGGAAAAAAACCATTACATAATTTGTACCATTAGATCTGTGACCTTATAATGAACGGTCCAGATTTACAATGAAATTACAATATACATTTACAAGGCAATCTTTCCTTCGGGGGACGTTGCCCCCGGATCCCCCAACCGAGGGGATAGCCCCCCCGAACCCCACATAAAGGGTAACCACCCTCTGCACTCCCCCGCGTGGAAGAGTGTACATACTTTTGGGGTGTAAATACTTCATGGGGTATAAACACGACCGAAAAAAAAATACCTCTGAATCAGGAAGATAATCAAGCTCCACAACCAAGAATCTCCCACTTGGAGACTGATCTCAACAACTCCACTACTGTTGTATATGATGGACTCTGAACCTTCTTGGACCTGGAAAATTTCTCATCTTCATCTTCATTCTTGAAGACCAACTAAAACTGACAAAGAACTCAGTTTCTCCCTGGTTACCCCTTTGTTAACATGTCTGCATGATTCTATCTAGTGTGTATCTTTTCCAAATTCAAATTTCCATCTTCCAAGATGGATCATATGAAATGGTACCTCAGTTGCATATTCTTATTCTCTGAATGGAAGGCTGAGTTCTTTGCAATATGAATGGCACTCTGACTATCACAGTACAACCTGTTGTTCTCCTTCTCCTTTCCCAATTCCTCCATAAACCTATGTAACCAAATCATCTCTTTACTAGTCTCTATAGTAGCAACATACTCTGCTTATGTTATTGAAAGTGCAACAACCTTTTGCGGTTTTGAAATCCAGCTTAATTTTGTTCCACCTATAGTAAAAACATACCCTATGGTGCTCCTCCTGCTGTCTTTACCACCTGCCATATCTGAATCAACATATCCTTGTAGAAAAGTGTCTAGACCTCCAAAACATAATGAATGAGTAGCAATACCTCTCAAATACATGAGAATCCACTTTACTGTCTCTCGATGTTCTTTACCTAGATTGTTCATATACTTGCTCGCAACTCCCACTGCATGTGCAATATCTGGTCTTGTGCAAACCATTGCATACATCAAGCTGCCAACTGTTGATGAATAAGGGACCCTAGACATGTATTCTATCTCCTTCTGTGTCTTGGGACACATTTCCTTAGTTAATTTGAAATGGTTGGCCAAAGGTATACTAACTGGTTTTGCATTCTACATTCTGAACCTCCTCAACACCTTCTCTATGTACTCACCCTGAGACAATGTCAATTTGCAATTTTTCCTATCTCTTGTTATTCTCATACCAAGGATTTTCTTTGTAGCGCCCAAATCCTTAATCATGAATGAATTAGCTAATTTATTCTTAAGCACATTTATATCCTACATATTAGACCCTGCAACAAGCATGTCATCTACATACAATAGTAAGATAATATAGCTTCCATTTTCTAGATTTTTGAAATAAACACAGTGATCAAAATGACATCTACTATAACCCTGTTCTGTCATAAACCTATAAAACTTGAAATACCACTGCCTTCTATCTTTCTTTAGGCCATACAAGCTCTTCTTCAACCTTTATACCAAATTCTCCTTCCCTTTGACCTCATACCCCTGTGGTTGCAACATATAAATCTCTTCCTCCAAATCCCCATGGAGAAAAGTTGTTTTAACATCTAATTGTTAAAGATGAAAATATTATACTGCCACAAGACTTAAAATAGTCCTAATTGAAGTCATTTTAACAATAGGAGAAAATATTTCATCAAAATATATACCTTTCTTTTGTGCAAACCCCTTTACAACAAGTCTAGCCTTGTACCACTTTATTCCTCCATCTTCTTCCTTCAACTTGTAAACCCATTTATTCTGCAATTCTCTTTTTCCTACAGGCAATTGAACCAAGTCCCAAGTATGTTTATTTACAAAGGAATCCATTTCCACTTTCATGCCTTGCTCCCACTTCTTTTTGGTGTCTACCTACATTGCCTCTTCATAACATTCTAGTTCACCAGAATCAGTCAACAATAAATAATACAATGAAGGACAGTATCGTTCAGGGGGTATACTTAACCTAGTAGATTTCCTAAAAACAATTGCAAGTGCTTGAGGTACCTGTTGCTCCTATTGTTGTACATTTTGATTTTCTGGTTCCTTTGGAATTTCTTTTTCAGTGATCTCATCAAGCACTCTGTATTCTTGTTTTTCTTTTTCCTATTTCTTTCCCTACAACTAATCTATGTACATGACCTTCTCATTGAATATGACATCTCTACTCCTAATTATTTTGTTATTTTCATAATCCTGTAAGTGATAACCAAAATCATTAACATTGTATCCAATAAAGGTACACTTCTTGGATTTTTCCTCAAGATTTGTTCTATTTTCTTTATCAATATGGAAAAATGATTCACAACCGAAAGTTTTCAAAAAAGAATAGTTTACCTTTTTTCCTTGTCCATTCCTCCTCTGGAATTATAACATCCAAAGAGCTTGAAGATCCTTTGTTTATTAAGTAAACAGTCGTATCTATAGCATCTACCCAGAACTATAAGGGCAAACCAACATGCAATCTCATACTCCTTGCATGCTCCATGATTGTCATGTTCATCCTTTCTGACACATTGTTTTCTTGTGGTGTTCTTGGAACTGTCTTCTCTCTACGAATCCCATGGTATGAATAGTAATCATCAAAATCCTTGCTGCAATATTCACCTCTATTATCTGATCTAAGACACTTAAAACTTTTTCATGTCTCATTCTCAACCAAATCTTTCCATTTCTTAAAAGTATCAAAAACATCAGATTTTTGTCGAATGCAATAAACCCAAGTTTTTCTAGTTGAATCATCAATAAAAGTAACATAGTAACGAGAGACAGCAAGAGATGATACCTAAGTTGGTCCCCATACACCTGTATGCACAAGATCTAACCTTTCATTGTTCCTTTCTTTTCTGACTCTGAGAAATATGACTCTCTTATGTTTTCCATAAACACAATGCTCACAGAAGTCCAAATCAATTTTTTTAAGATCTGGAAAAAAAAATCTTTTGTGAAGTATATTTATTCCCTTCTCACTCATGTGTCCCAACCTATGATGCCATAGTGTTGTATCCACTCCTGTAGAATCTAAAGAGATAAAAAATTTAGCATTACCAGTACATAAATACAATGTACCTACCTTCTCTCCTTTTTCTATCACCAATGATCCTTTAATGACCTTCCATGACTTATCTATTAATATGGATATACAAAATTCACTTTCCAACTGCCCTGTTGAAATTAGATTTTTCCTTAAATCTAGAACATGTCTTACCTCTTTCAACAACCATTGGTTTCCATTGCATTGCGTTATTTTTACCTTTCCCATTCCAACAATTTTGCATGGTGCATCATCACCCAAATGAACCTATCTAAAATCACCTTGAACATAATCTAGAAAATGTTTCCTATGGGGTGTGGCATGAAATGAATCCCATGAATATACTACCCAAGACTCGTAAATATTATCTACAGAAAGAATCAAAGCATCTTGTAACACATCACCTGTTACATTTGCTTCATGATTTCTCTCTTGTTGTCCATATCTTTGTTTATTTGGAGCTCTACAGTCTTTCTTCAGATGTCCTTTCGTCCCACAATTCTAGCACTCTATCTTTCCAAGTCTATATTTGGATCTACCCTTCCTATAATTCTCGTGGTTCCCTGGGCCCTTTCCTCTATCCTTTTGTCTTCCCCTATTCTCCATGTTCAACGCATTACCTGATGTCTCACCTCTGCTTTTCCATCGCATTTCATCACTAAGGATAACACCAACAACATCATCAAATTTTAAAGTATTTGAACCAGAGACAGAGTTACTTAAAGCCATGACTAATCCATTCCATCTTTCTGGCAATGAGCACAAGATTAGAAGAGCCCTGACCTCATGATCAAAGTCCACTTTTACATAACTTAGTTGATTAGTAACTGTATTAAAATCATTTAAATGATCTGCAATAGACCCACCTTCTGACATATTCATATTAAATAATATCTTCATTAGAAATACCTTATTGGACGTCGATGATTTTTCATAAAATTTATCCAATGCATCCAACAAATCCTTCATTGTCTTTTCTTTTGAAATATTGAAAGCCACCAATGCTGTTAGGCTCAGTTGTATCGTTCCTAGAGCCTTTCTGTCAAGAATATCCCATTCTTCATCCTTCATGGCCATCGTATTCTTTTCTACTCTGCCCAATGGTAGTAATAGATCCTTCTGATATAAATAATCTTCCATCTGCATCTTGCATAACTTGTAGTTTTGGCCATTAAATTTTTTGACCCTAAACTTTCCATCTTCCGACATTGCCCCCACCCCAACCAGGAACCCCTCTTTTCTACGAGTTACCTTTCCCTCTGATTCTATTTGTTAAAAAAAAAGGATCGTGAAGTGATAAAATAAAACAAATACAGAAACAAAACATAGAATATACACAATACAATAGAGACATAGATTTACATGGTTCACCTAGTGTGGGCTACGCCCAC
>JZKD02S2233436.1:0-18594 GCA_000966675.3 Picea glauca
ATTACTAATCTAAATTACAACTAATGGCCTAAAGCCGACATAAATAAAATAACATTACTAATCTAATATGCCCCAATTAAGTGGTAATGAGCCAATATTAGGGCTTAACATTCTTCAAATCCCACTTCAACTCCCACTTACGAGCAGGGCTCCCTTTCTGGTCAGCGCTCTCCATATGTAACCGTTGGCTAGGGACCAAGTACTAGCGCCTCTCGCTACTCGTGACCTCGCGAGTCGGAGTATCATACTTTGGCATTCTCCCTCCACGAAGTCCCGAGACACGATGGTCAGCAATGGTTGACCTCCTCCGGACACTTTTCATAACTCAGAATCTCATGCAACCAAAGGGATATGGTCCGCCTTTGGAACTCACGAACCTCGAGCTCGAGAAATAACACTGCGCTTGAAATGCTTGCGATCAATGGCTCTCGTAACTTTGTGAGTGTCTCCTGAAGGATTTCGACCGTTGACTTCCTTAAAACTTTTAGCGCTATACTTGACGCGACTTGGTTAATTTTCAATTACCCATCAATCGTTGTTCTTCTCTATTGCTGAATTCCTTCCGCTGAAGAATGAAATGCCCACTCGCTTGATTTTAAGTCTGAAAAAGAACTTCTTCTGTGTACTGCGCTTGGGCGCTTCTCGTGAAACCTACAGACCTGAATATCCCTATGCCAAAGACAAGTAATGTTGCTAACAACTCCTAATTAAGTATTCAAAAGGTTCATAATTACAATTGGCATAACTTTTGATTGGAAAATCTATTTTTGGTGATTCAAAATTTGTGATAAAGAGGAAAAATAGAAGAATTATTATTTTTTCACATGGCTCCAAAGGCTCCTCCAAAATTTACTTCACTAAATAAGCCTCAAGAAATCTCTTCTATAACTCATGAAAAAAATGGGAAGATACATAACAAGATATCCAAATTGGAGGACAAACTTAATGATTTGAGTGTTAGATCAATAACAAGTGATGAGTTGGTAAGCATACAAAGAAAAATTCAAGATATGGAAAAGAATATGGAACAAATGGAAAATAAGATGGATAATAATTGAGATCATATGGAAATGAAAATGGAAAAGAATATGGATGAAAATTGGGAGCATATGGAAAATAAGATGTTAGAATTTCAAAATTCCATGTCTTCCATGATCTTACATGATTTAGATGAGAGACTGCCTATAGGAGATATTAAAATTCAAGGCAATCATGAAAATGTGTAGGAAATAAATATTGAGTCCCAGAATCATGATTATTCATTACTCCAAGATCCACATAATCAAGACTTCAAGTTGACACCAATGAACTACTTCATTCCAAAGATTGGTATGAGGAAGTTTGATGGTAAAGATCCTATGACATGGATATTCGTGATGGAGAAATCCTTTGATCTACACCAAACACCAAGATTACAAAAGGTACCTTTTTCATCTTTGTATTTAGAAAATGATCATTTTGTTCAGTATCAATGGCTTTGTGAAAGAAAAAAAAGTATATTATCTCCTACTCCATTTTTATAGAGGAAATGATATAACATTATGGGTATATTAAGATCAATACATTCTTTAGTCAATTGAAAATTCATTGGAAAAAATTATAATTATAGAGCACATTCAACAATTCCAAAAGCTTAGTCTCAGGGTAAAGAACATTCATGAGGATAATTTGTTAGATCTCTTTATGGGTACTTTAAAGGAGAACATTCAACATGAGGTGCATCTCTTCGAACCTAAATCCCTAGAGAAAGATTTCATTATGGAAATGAAAGTGGAAAACAAAAATATGGCTACTAGAAGGGTGGCCACTAAAAACCATAGAGAGCGCCATGTTACCTCTCCTAAAATGACAAGGTTGACACCTCAAAAAATGGATGAAAGAAGAGCAAAGGGACTATGTTTCAATTGTGACAACAAGTACAATAAAGGGCATACATGCGACAAGAATAAATTATTCTACATAGACTATGAAGAGGAAGAAGATCAAGATTTGGAGCCATCACAAGATCTATATATAGAAGAGATTTCTCCACCAACATCTTTTCATGCATTGGTCGACATCAATTCTCCAAAAAATCTCAAGATACAAGGATACTTCAAAAAGAAAAAGGTAACAATGTTGATTGATTCTAGTAATACCCATAACTTCATCAATTAAAAATTAGCTAAATATCTCAATTTCTTTGTATATATAGCACCAAAGTTTCAAGTAATGATTACATATGGAGGTACCATAAATTTTTCTGGGAAGTGCCATTGTATTAATCTCAATATGCAGGAGTATTTATTGGATAGTCCCATGATTTCCATCCAAATGGGTGGTGTTGATGTCGTATTAGGGGTCCAATGGTTATAACCATTTGGAATTTTGGCCCTTAATTTTCAAGATATTTTCATGATATTTCCTCAGAAGGCGAGGAAATTGATCTTAGAGGTATCCAAGGGAAACCCTCTAAAGTGATAAGCTCTAATAGCATGACAAAATTACTCAAAAATGGACATTGTGGTGTAATTGCACAATTGTTCTTAGTAGATATTAAAACATCTATATCTCCTGCTCCAATGTATCTCCAAATTGTTATCAACAAAAATTTCAAGGTATTTGGAGAGATTCCTAAGGGTATTCCACCAGCTCAATATCATAATCATGCTATTCATTTGCAACCTGGAAGTGTACCAAATAACATTAGGCATTATAGGTATCTATATGCACACAATATTGAGATCGAGTGTATGATCCAATAAATGTTATAGGTTGACATCATTCAACCTGGCCAAAGTTCTTTCTCTTCACAAGTAGTGATGGTTATGGAGAAGGATGGTTCATGGCATATGTGTCTAGATTATACACAACTCAACAAAATGACCATCAAATATAAGTTTCCTATTCTTATCATTGATGAATTATTAGATGAATTGCATGGAGAAAAATTCTTTACTAAGTTGGATCTTCGTTTGGGATATCATAAAATCATAATGAGGTAGGAAGACATTCCCAAAACATCCTTTAGAACACATGAAGGTAATTATGAGTTTTTAGTTATGCCATTTGGACTTACTAATGAACCTTCGACATTTCAAATCTTGATGAATTAAATTTTGAAACCCTTCCTTAGAAAAATTGTGTTAATATTTTATGATGACATACTAATATACAACAAATTGTGGGAAGAACATGTACAACGTGTTGATAGAGTATTACAAATTTTGGAAAAGTAAAAAATTTAGGAAAATATTTCCAAGTGTGCTTTCGAGTTTCAAGAAGTGGAATATTTGGGTCATATTGTATCTCATGAAGGTGTAAAAGTTGACCCTGACAAAATTAAAGCTATGAGGGAATGACCAATTCCCAAAACCTTGAAGAAACTTAGAGGATTCTTAGGATTGTCAATATATTACCACAAGTTTGTCAATAACTATGGTAAAATAGCAATGCCTCTAACAACATTATTAAAGAAGGAAGCATTTTCTTGGACTCAAGAAGAAACCAAATATTTTGAAGAAATTAAGGAGGCTATGCATACAAATCTTGTCCTAGCCACACCCAACTTCACAAAAATATTTATTGAGTGAGATGCCTCAAGCCATGGAATTGGTGCAATTTTAATGCAATAAGGAAGGCCCCTTGCCTTTGAAAGCAATCAACTTAAAGGAAAAAACTTACTCAAACCAATTTATGAAAAATAAATTTTGGCCATACTATATGCAATTGAGAAATAACACCCTTACTTAATAGGAAGACACTTCAAAGTAAAAACCGATCATGATAGTTTGAAGTACATCTTGGAGCAACGATTATCTTCATAAGAACAACACAAATGGGTTACAAAGATGCTAGTTTATGAATTTGAAATTATGTACAAAAAAAAAAAAACATAGTATTGTGGCAAACACACGTTCAAGAAAGAAGAAGAAACAAAGGGTTCACTATGTGCTATTTCTATTCGAAAATCTGATTGGGTGGAATAAGGAAAGATATAATGGAAGAAAGATGAAGAGGCATGTACGATCATTCAACAACTACAAGAGGACCCCATTGCATTAGATAAATTTGTATGAAAGAATGATTTTATATGGTATCATGATCACCTATATTTATGTAAGAATTCCCAACTCAAACAAAAGGTCCTTCTATAATTCCACACTTATCCTATAGGAGGACATTCATGGTTCTTGAAAACTTACCATGGGATCAAGAAGAATTTTTTTGGGGAAGGTCTTAAAATTTATGTTCAAATGTTTGTGTCTGAATGTGTGGTATGCCAATAGAATAAGGGAGAGAAAATCAAGATTCCAGATCTCCTACAACCATTAGATATACCAAGTCAAACATAGTTACCAACTTAACGAGAAATCTACAAAGTTTTCATTTCGGGGGGGGTCCAATTTTTTACCCCATTTTTAAAAATGGGGCTACCGGTAGCACCCCCTTCCTTTTTTAGGTGGTTTTTCGATATTTTAATTTTTTTGATCCGCAATGTTTCCACATTATTTTTTTAAATGATTGTTTTTCATCTATTTTCAAAATTTTCTATTTTTTTTTATTCAACGATGTTTTTAGTCATTTTTTCATGCTTATTTCAATCTTAAAAATATTTTTTACCATTTACTTTTTTGAAGTTATGATTTTTCATATAATTTTGTCTCCTTAATTAATCTGTTGTTCCATACTTTTTAAATATAATGGAAAACATAATTTTTAACACATTCTTTACCTTTACTTCAATACATAGAAAAAAATTGTAGTTAAATAACACTTTTTTTTTTAATATTTAGCAAACAATACACATTTTATAGCCATATACAATAAAAAATCTATACATTTTTATACCTATTCCTTAAATAGCATGTCAAATAAATCATTTTTATGGACCTTTTTTTATTTAGCTAAATATCCTTGATTTGCAGGATTGGCCTATGGTTGAGATGCCATGAACCAGGGGTATCTAAACCGTCAAAATCACCCAGGGATCGCACCCAGCCTGGACCACACCAGCCCTTAACATGGTTGGATTTGAGGTGTCCCCGAGGTTTTGAATTGATGACTTCACTTATGGAGTGCCTTAACAACACACTCCCTCACTGATTGCTCTACACCACGAGGACAAAAAAAAAATTGAAGGACATGGGGGTGGGCTTTGATCCACTTATGTGTGCACGGGTCACAATATCATTTTAGTATAATATCTCTGGGTGCAACCACACATTCAACCAATAAATCAAGGTGCCCCCATGGATTTAGGTTAGGCCAATCGAGCCTTTCCCAATGGTGAAAAAATCCTTTCTTTCCACCATCGGATCCAACCCCTTTGGGTGCATTTTTATGGACATAATTGAACAAAAAAAGTCAAAATTTTATAAACAATTATCATTTTTTTCATATTTTTATACATTTGAAGTAAAAAATGACAACATTTAATAAAATTTTCCAATGTATAGCAATTCACATACAAATAAAATGAAAAAGAAAACAATAAAAAGATTCATCAAAAATCAACAATAGATACATCTTTATTCTTATTTTAAAATCTGAAAGTCAAAACATTACAATTATAGCTCATAAAAAATTTACAAAATTCAGCATCGTCTTCAAGGGAATCTTAAAACTAGTCAACTATATCATATATCCCAAATTCATCATTCTCAACAGACACATTATCATCTTCTTTGACATCATTTTGTGCTTCCATTGTCTCATTTTGTTCTTCCATTGGCTCTTTGATATCCACAAATTCTCTAAAGTGATACTTTCCAATCATTCCTCCTAATGGTACTTGAGGTTCCTTTGAAATTTTCTCCACCTTCGATTCACTAAAATCTCCTTTCCTCAAGTCAACTTCTTGCATTTCATCTAGAAGAGCTGGAATAACATTAATTCTTTGTTTAATAAAACTGCACTGCATTGGGTCACTTTCAATGGCTATGCAATTCCTTCCTTTTATATAAGAAACACACTAATGTTGTACCTAATCACCAAACGAAAAATAAATAATGAAGTTAGATACCATAAAAATACATAAGTTAAAAATAATACAATATTGAAGTATGATTTCATAAATATTCTTAATTAATTAACCTGAAATCTTACCTAAAATTGAGAACAAATCCAAAACCCAATCTCCTTCATTTGAAAATGTATCTATAATATAATTAATTAATGCTTGTGGTTTTTTATAAATTTTAACCATCTCTCCTTTCAAATCTTTTTCCTCATATGTTAACTTTCTAACAACAACATTGTATACCAATATACTACTAGGAGTCTCTCCATCCTTTGCATTGACAATAATAGAATTATAAGAATCACCTTTTGTCCAAGTTGCAAGATGTATACTCTCATCATCACGTTTAAATGATTCTCTATTGGAGCTTTGAATGTTAGGCTTGTTCCTGTAACATAAATAAGTGCAAATTCAATTAATTTGTGAATTATTAAAATTGGTTTCTAATATTAATTTCTAAAAACACACTTTCAATATCTTAACAAATAAACTGCATCCTTGTCTTTTCTTTCCCCTTGAAGCTTGATTGTACTAATCCTTGTTGTGTGTCTAAATGAAATACTAGAAATATCCAAAATGGTGATGTTGTAACTTCCATGAATCCCATAACCACTTTATTGAAAGCTTGGTAAGTATAAGGCTCAGTGTCATATCCAATGTTTTGGATATTATAACCATGAGGGATATCCACAATAACTAGGGAGTATTCATTTTTGGGAACAATATTTTCAAGTTGTTCACAATCACCTAATATCACTTTATATTGAACAGTGTCGTGCCCATGCCAAATGTAGTGATCAAGGGTGTCATCAAGTTGAACATTTTGAACATGTCTCCTTCTTTCTCTTTCAAAGTTGGCTTTTTGACTAAAACTTTTGAAAGTTTCAGGTACTCCATATGCATTCTTCTTTGGCATCTTTAATGAAACAAACAAACATATAGTTATACATCTATAACTATTAAAATAGAAATAAATTAACTTACAAACGAATAATATGACTGTAATAAATAAACATACATTTTTTAATGCAACAAAAAATTGTTTAAATACTGTTGTAGAGCTTGAATCTGGATAGTTGAGTTTAACCTCATCCCAAATTTCTTCATTCAACATCTTGACCATTTCCTCTTGTATTCTCATATACACCTTGTGACTAAATAAATAAATAAAAATGTTATAATGATATATATAACAAAACACTTAGAACATTGATATGTTAAACTGGAAAAATATAATTTTCTTGTCCTAACATAAATAAAAATAACTCAACAAATTTACTTTTTAAATTCATCACACAATTATTCAATTGACAATTATCCTGGCCTAACACATGATAATATAGTTTTGATAAGTTTATCATCATTCACTCCTTGTATTCATCTCCAAGGTGTTATATTCATATCATATGAAATATTTTTTATGTCAGGACCTGTCTTACTTGTGCCACATATCAATGTTTTAGCCTTCTTAACTCTCTAATTTTTTATACTAATATTTTCACATAGGGTGAAGAACTCATATATCAAATCTCATACCTGTCTAGTTCTAAATCCCAATTGAAAATAGTTATCCACAACTCTAAATATATCACTTTGTGATTTTTTTCTTTTGTATTTTTTTTTTTTTTAATGCTGGCAGAATCGGCAACTGGGTCGGTCTCGTACTCGCGTGACACGGGGTCGATTCCGACCGCTACCACTATAACCTCCAGGTGCCATACGTATGCCCCTTCCGCAGGCACGGGTAAGTCGGGGGGATTTGAACTTGAAACCTCATCGTAAATAACACGCTATATCACGGCACTTGCCAATTGAGCTGCCCCCCGGGGCCTTTTTTCTTTTGTATTTTCATCATCAAGTGGGAATGTTATTTCCATACAACATTGCTTCCGAAAATTGACATCAACATTTGATCTCTCCCCACAACATATTTCAGAAAAATCATTATGGATAAATCTCATTCTTTGAATGAAATTCATGGACATTTTGTACTCAATAACTGTGTTATGATCCCATGCCAATAAACTTGCTTATGAATCTATTAAACTGACATAAATCATGCATTTGACTGTCTCAAAAAGAGGATTATTGGGATATTCTTACATCAATTCTCTTCTAGCCTTTGCATAATGATTTCCTCCAATCACATAATATTTTTAGTTAAAACATTTTGATCTATCAAATTCTTCCCTCGTAGGAACTTCCATTGTGTCAACAAGAACTAGGTATTCAACCACATGTCCATATGGATTGTACCTAATCAATTCTTTCAAATTGTGAATATGCAAGTGATGCGATTTTCTAATTTGATATTTTTCTTTCCATTCTATGGGTTTATAAATTTGTTTCACATTCAATTGAAATGTGTGTCCATCATCAACTAATTTCACCATCCTCATTCTATTTCAAATGGCATTTTGTGTTGTTTTCGTAATACCATCCTATAGATCAACACCTGGTGTTATTATTTCTCTGCTACCTTTAGAACTTTCACTATAATACTTCGAGATAATGATGGATTCTTGAACATCATCATTTTGTTTTCTTTCTCTTATGATTTAAATGTGTTTCATCTAAATCAATGATTTCTTCATAATCAATAGGAATGGACTCATCATCAACCATCACTATTTTTCATTTATCTTGTTTATTATTTTTGTGAGAAGGAGTGACAACCATTTATCATCATCAACCATCACTATTTTGCATTTATCTCAAAAAAATCTTCAGTTGGAGTTTCCTCATTTTCAAATGTAACCCTTTTAGGATTTCCATAATGGGGATTTTTGTTTCTTCTTTCATTTTCTTCTCTGTCAACTCTTGCAGGTTCAACATTCATTACTTTCTATTTATTTTTCCTTCCTTCTTATGTCTTTTCAATATGAAAAGTGTTGATGACATTCATGGTATTATTCTCTATAGAGTAAATCCCCAATAACATATGTGAAAGTCGTTCAACAAAATCCTGTAAAAATAAAATATAACATTTTCATGTTAAATAAAATTAAAACATTGCCATGATACTAAAAATAATAAACGACAAAAAAAATAAAAATAAAAAATGTACATTGTCTTTCTCAATGTCATCAATGATGGATGCACATAATTCTGGAAAACATTCATTCTTGTTATAATTTCTCAATTTGAAACAATATCTAAACTTGATATAAGTTCTTCCTTGTTTGACAAGTGCATAAACAATATATATGGCTGGAACCAAACATATATCTCGTAACAAGCCAAGTGCTTGATAATTTCCTTGCACATGTTCTAATTCAGTACAATACAAATATATATGATCTCCATTATTACCTTGCTTGTCTTTAACAAACCAAGAATAGTCCACTTTTTTTTTACCTTCCACAAATTTCCACTCTCTAACATTCTTCATTGCCTTTGATAGCTTAGGTGTTACACTGTCATTTTGTTGCCTAGAATTCATGGAGGTTCCAGTTGCAATTTTGGATGCCATTATTGCAGGTCATGATCTAGACATATTCATAGATAATTTATTTCCTGTCATTTTTCCTATAAGTTAAAAAAAAAAAAATTAGGCCTTTTACATTATAATGAACTAAAAAAAAACATTGAATATAAGAACCAATTTAAAAAAAAATAAAAATTGTTTGACCCGTATTAATTTTTTTTTACCATGGAGTTATTAGGCTTATGTCGAGATCATGCCCTGGTCATGGGGGGCTGGGCATCTATTGGAATATTTTACAAGAAGAGTGTGCTTGTCATTTATGGAAAGAACAAAAACAATGATGGAAAACAGGAAAAGCCTAAGCTCAAGAGGAGGAGCGAACAGTATGCAAAGATCAAATCTCGGAAGGAAAAACATAAGCTCGGGGTGAGAAGCCTCAGTATCCATCTAATCAAGAAATCGACCATGTTGATCGTCTCATTTTACGTACATCGGTCATATGAGTGACTGTGGGCTTAAGAATCATTGGAGGATCGTGAGCGTCGGATCTGCAAGCCAGATCAACGACAGGGATGAATTGCAGGTAACAAAAGGAGAATTAAACAACTCACTAGTTCTAATCCCGCAATCGGTCTGGATCATCAGATCTCATAGACTTGAATATCTAAGATTGTGGTTGATCCAACAAACGATTAGTTTAATTTATATCAATTCATGATCGTCGGATGCGCAATCGCCAGATCAACGACATGGATAGATTGCAGAGATCGAAAGGAGAATTAAACGACTCGCTAGTTCCAATCCCACAATTGGTCTAGATTGTCGGATCTTGTAGACTAGGATATCGATGAATTTGGTTGATCCAACAAGTGATCATATTAAATCATATTGATTTGTGACCATCGAATGCACAATCTCCAGATCAACGACAGGGATAGATTGCAGAGAATGAAAGGAGAATTAAATATCATGTTATTTCCAATCTCGCAATTACTCAGGACCGTCAGATATTATAGCCTCGACGATTGTGGTTGACTCACCAAAAACGCACAACTTCAAATTGCAGAGTTTTGGTGATGATTTAAATTACTCATAGGTTATGGTTCCACAATCATCCTTGATCTTTGATCTGCTTCAAATGTCTCATGACCATTGGATCACATTTTAGTGGAAGGACAAGATAAGGTAAAAGGGATGAGAGTTTGATTATCCAAATACCCATCAACCATCATATCATTTCAAGTGGAAGGACAGGATAATATAGAAAAGTTTCATCGTAGATAGATCGAGCCATCAATCTAAGAACATGATCGACGAACATCATTCACTTCAGATATAAAGGGGCGAGGAGGTTACGCTTCAGAAAGTTTGAGATTTGAAATTCCTGAAATGCGAATTTCCGTCATCCATCGGATCATTTTCAAGTGGAAGGACAAGATAAGATAGAAAAGTTGCACTATATATAGATTGAGCCATTGATATAAGAACATGATCGACGAAAATCATTCACTTTGGATCTAAATATGAAAGGAGGTTAAGCTCTGGAAAAATATCACTTCGGATTTTTCAGTTTGATATTTGAAAAACCCAAAGGACGGAGAACCAAAAATTTTAAATGAATAAGGTCCATTGGATCTGGAGAACATACAATGACCATTACATCAGGGAGATATATGTCAGTAGAGTACGTCACCAAACCTCGTCTGCAAGGATATGTGGTAGACCACATCGAAAAAGGACATGTGGCGGACCACATCAGCAAAGGACATATGTGGAAGACCATGTCAGCAAGGACACGAGTTATCCAATCTTAAAGATCACTTCAAGTGTATTCTCATCCATCGATCTACTCCAGTGGAAGGATAACATAAGTTGAAATCTCTGAAGTCTGGAGACCCAAAGGAGATCTCGACCATCGATCTTATGTCGGGTGCAATCTCAAACATTGATCAAGATACAGTGGAAGGATAGCGTAAGTATAATAGCCGAAGACCCAAAGTAAAAGGTGGCCATCCATCTCAATGGTTGATTAAGTCTTGGCTGACAAATTAAGCCTTGCAAGAATCAAATTTGAAGATTGATCTGTTTTCATGACATAAATGTAAACCATCCGATCTCTTCAGGAAATCTGATTCAGAAGTTTTGAAATGTTTCAAACCCAAAATTTCTGAAGGGAGAAATGTCGAAGTTACGAAAGTCATCCATTTCAGGAGATTGAATCGTGACCATTGAATTGATAAGTTCTCAAGCACTCGTTAAGCCTAGAGTCTGGTCACTTCCATTGGTCATGTGAGATAAGAGATTTAAATAAGATATAATCCGACGATGCTGATCAAACTAAATTTAATCGAAGGGTTACTATTTCATCTTTTGATTTCTTGATCAGTTAGGATTCAGTTACATTAACTAAATCACCGTTCCTGAGCGGCTGAATCATTCGTTCATGAGCATTGGAATCATGGCTCTTGAGCATTATGAGTTTCCTTAAATGAGTGTTCTAAGATTCCCAAAATGAGTGTTCTGAGATGTCCAATTTGAGCGTTGGATATGGGAGTGAAACGGTGGATGAGAGAATGAATAAAAGATTAATGACATGATAGAGAGAGGTTGTTGTTTCTGTGAAAAAAAATTTGAATTGTATGTAATGGAGAATACATTATGAACAAAAAGAAATAGAACAATGAAGAATGATCTGAGAGAGGAAGAAAAATATGAGGTACACAAGAAGAGACAGAGTAGAAGAATACAAAGCACAAGAAGATGCCAGAAGGAAGACACTGATGCAGGCAGAGAAGAGTAGTGTAGTAGAATAGTGATGATATTGGTAAGCCATTGTTTAATACTATATCAATGTAATGAATTTCAATAACAAATATTTATATATAAGGGTGGTAGGGAGGTGCTAGGGAGGACTGTTGTCCTCAAATTTACAAGTGGGTTCTTGAACACAGGGAGTTGTAGCTTCCATCTGGTTGCAACCAAGAAAACCAGGGTGGTAGGGTGGTGCAAGGGAGAACGATTGGTCTATGATACATAGTTTGGTGCTTGTGTGATTGGAAGTTGGTGCTTCCATCTAGTTGGTGATGGAACACTCAGGGAGTTGTTGCTTCCATCTAGTGGGTGCTAGATAAACCAAAGAGTTGGTACTCTCAGCAAGTTGCAGCTTGTAAAATAGAGGTGGTAGCCTCACAAAGAGTGGGTTCTCATAAGAATGATAATGTACATAATATAAAGACTACTTATCATATTAAGAAGAAGAGGTTTCCCCCCTTTATGGGTTTCCTCAGGAATATCTATCTTGGTATACTTCATGTGTGTGATTGATGTTGAATACTCTATTTCTTACTTCCCTGAATTATTGTGATCATCATTAAGTGTTCTATGATGAGTTTAAAATGGGAATAATTGTTTAAGCACAGTAACAACCGATTCACCCCTCCCCCTCTCAGTAACAATTGGTATCAGAGCAGGTTCCTTTCATCTAAGGGTAGATCCTAGAGCTTAAACATGACTAGCCATGAAGGAACTTCAACCAATAAGACCCCCTTGTTCAATGGAACAAACTTTACCTTCTGGAAAGTTAGGATGAGAACCTACATAATGGCTTTAGGTGAATATGTTTGGGATGTGGTAGAGACTGGTTATGTAAAGCCATTTGTACTAGCTTCTAAGGATGACAAGATAGAATTTAGCTTCAACGCTAAGGCTATGAATGCTATTCTGAGTGGGCTTGCAGAAGAAGAATTTGTAAAAGCAATGCACTTAGAATCTACCAAAGAAATGTGGGACAAAATCATTATCATTTATGAAGGTAATGAGAAGGTAAAGGATGCCAAGCTTCAAACCTACAAACTACAATTTGAACAGCTAAAGATGAAAGAGGATGAAATTGATGGGAAGTAATTTCTAAGAGTTCAAGAACTAGTAAATGAAATGAAAGAACTTGGTGAAAAAATTGAAGAAGCCTCTTTAGTTCATAAAATTTTGAGATCTCTGCCAGATAGGTTCAACCCCAAGGTCTCTGCTATAGAAGAACTTAATGATATAAAAGATCTTTCTTTTGATAAAATTCTAGGAACTTTGACTGCATATGAAATGAGGATAGGTAAAGATAAACCCACCTCTAGAGAAGCATCATTTTAAGCAGATGAGAATGAGGATTCTGAACCTAGTGAAATTGAAGAAAAAATTGTGAGAAAACTAAAGAAAGTAACAAGGAAAGTTTCCCTTCAAATTTTTTAACTATGGAAAGATAGGTCACTTTGCATATAAGTGTCCACACAAGAAGAAGGACTAGAAGTCTGAAGGCGAAGAGAATTACAAATTCAAGAGATTTGGTAAAAAGAAAAGTTTATGTGTAAACAATGATGACACTTCAGGAGACACAAACAATGATTCTTCTTGTGAAGATAAGGTTAATGACTGTATGCTTATGGCCAAATAGGATTATGATAATAAAAGCACAGGAAGTGATGTTAATAATGAATAAGTTGTGGTTGAATTTAAAGGAGAGTTGATCATTTATTTTGAAGAGATTGACAGACTCGGACTTATGAAGAGAAAGAAAAAACAATTGCTGATATAGTTCAAAAAATACAGTAAAAAACCTGATGAAGACTTTGCCCTACTAAAAGTGGAATTAGAAGAGGCAAAGAAAATAGAGGAAATTCTAAGAAAACAGTTATCAGAGAAGAAGGAAAGATGTGAAGCCTTGGAAGAAGAGGTAGTAAAAACCAAAAAAGAGATAGAGAAGTTTAAATCCTTGTATCTCCAAAATCTTCCAAGCATTAAAGCCTCAGCAGAACTAAACGACATTCTGAGAAAACAAAGATCTCCTTTGTTGAACAATGTTTTAGGTTATGTAAGTGGTTCAAGCAGTAAACAACTAGAAAACAAAGAGCTAGTAAAGATGATCAAGTTCCAAGTCAACAGACAATCAGACCATGCGAGTACTCTGCCACCAAAAGCTAATAAAGACAAGATGATCCTTGATCAAGAAAAAATATATCAAAATATGGAGCAACAAATTCCAAGAAGAAGGCCATCCTTTAGGTACCAAAATTTCTTCCATGGTTACTGGTTTTATTTCTCTAATTTTGGTCATAAGATTGCAAATTGTCAAATTAAGTCTAGAAACATGCAACTGAGGAGATCAAGAAATAAACAATCTTTGAAACATAGAACCAAACAACCAATAAGTAGACAAAGTTGCACCAATCACTTTGACCTATTGAACAATGAGCTCGAATTCTATAACTGTCATAAATTCGACCACAAAGATGAAAAATGTCATCTAAAGGATTACAAAACAGATCCAAGAATAAAACCCTTAGCTAGAAATGCCAGCACAAGGAAAAGGAAAAATAGTGAAAAATGTGGGTTAGTAATTTCAGCTCAAAAACAAAAAGACCCATGGTATATAGATAATGGATGTTCCAAGCACATGATTGGAGACAAGGATAATTTTTTGTATATAAGTAAAAGTAAAACATGAAATGTAACCTTTGAAAATGATGAACCAGGTAAAATCAAAGATAAAGGGATGGTGACTTTGAGTAATGGTAAAGGAAAATCCTAGGATGTTCTGCTTGTATATGGGTTGAATCGTAATTTTCTCAGTGTAATTCGAATGTGTGACAGAGGATGTGAAGTGGTGTTCACTTCCAAAGATTGTAAGATAAAGTCTGTAAACTCAAGACAAGTGGTGGCTAAAGGCATAAGGACAAATAATAATATATGTGTGCTAAAAGAAGATAGAGAAGAGTGTTATCTAAGAAAACATGATGAAATTTTGTTATGGCATAGGAGACATGGACATCTAAACTTTGACCACTTAATCAAGCTAAAAAATCTTGAGGCAGTAAAAGATCTTCCAAGAATATCAAAGCCACAAAATTCTGTGTGTAAACCTTGCCAAGTAGGAAAGATAACCAAGACTCGGTTTAAATACAAGAGCTCTACTTCAACAGAGAAACCACTCCAATTAGTTCATATGGACTTATGTGGACCATAAAGACACGAAGGCACGGGGAAGGAAAACTACTTCATTTTGATCATTGATGATTACTCCAGACTCACTTGGGTTGCTTTTCTCAAAGAAAAAGTTGAAGCATTTTAGAAATTTAAAATATTTAAGGCTTTAACTGAGAATCAATTAGGCAATAGGCTAAAGGCAGTAATATCATACAAAGGAGGAGAATTTATGTCAAGTGATTTCAAGGAATTTTATGATAAACATGGGATCAAGAGAGAATACAGAATCCTAGGAACTCCACAACAAAATAGAGTAGTTGAGAGGAAAAACATAACAGTATAGAAAATGGCTAGGTCAATGATGAATGAGAAGAACATTGTTCAAACCTACTGGATAGAAGAAATACACACAACAGTCCATATTCTTAACAAATCCCACCTCAGACCACACAGTGACAATACACCTTATGAACTGTGGTACGGAAGACCTGCTTCAATCAAATATTTCAAAGTCTTTGGGAGTAAGTGATACATAAAGAATAATAATGAAAACCTTGGAAAGTATGATGACAGGGATGATTAAGGAATATTCTTAGGATACAATACCAATAGTAAAGGATATATATGCTTTAATAAAAGATTGCATAAATTAGTTGATTGCATTGATTTAAAGGTTGATGAAGGAGTCCTAGTAAGAGAGGTGAGAAATATTGAGCCTTCTACAGAGGACACAACTGAAGCTGAAGATGAATAGGTCCAAGAATTAGAAGGAGAAGACTCTGATTTAGATACAAATACTCTGCAGGACTCAAACCGGGAGATAAATACAAAGACACCCTCTAGAGTTATTAGGAAGAATCATCCTGAACATCATATAGTTGGTCATCTAAACCAAGGAGTTTGGAAAAGAAAGTAGTTGAATAATGTCTTAGAACAATCTTAGATTTCCCTTCTGTCTTTGCTTGAAACTAAAGACTTTAATGCAGCCAACGAAGATGACTATTGGTTTAAATCCATGAATGATGAAATTGACCATATTGAGAAAAACAATACTTGGTAGATTGTTCCTAGACTTGAAGGTAAACATGTCATAGGTTCCAAATGGATCTTTAAGACTAAATTGAATGAGCAGGGACAAGTTGTCAGGAACAAAGAAAGATTGGTTTGTAAGGGCTATGCACATATTGAAGGACAAGATTTTGATGAAACCTTTGCACCAGTGGAAATATTGGAAGCCATCAGAATGTTTCTTTCCTATGCATGTCATAAGAAATTTAAAGTATATCAGATGGAGATCTAGAAGAAGAAGTATATATGGAACAAACTGAAGGATTTTCAATGACAGATAATCCTAACTTTGTCTGCAAGCTGAAGAAAGCCTCATATGGGTTGAAATAAGCTCCTCATTCCTTGTATCATAGACTAGATTAGTATATTCAAGACAAAGGGTTCAAGAGAGGAACAGTTGTCAACAATCTATATATCAAAACAGAGGGTAATGATTTTCTCATTGTGTTGGTCTATGTAGATGACATCATCTTCGAAAGTAATAATGCTTCATTGGTACAATGATTTTATTCTGCCATGCAGTCTGAATTTGAAATGTCTATGATAGGGGAACTGTCATTTTTTCTTGGTCTGCAAATTACTCAAAGGTTCGAAGAAATATTTCTTTCTCGGGAAAAATATCTAAGAGAAATATTGAAAAGGTTTCAAATGGAAGATTCTAACCCTGTGAGCACACTTATGGTCACTGGATGCAAGTTAAGAAAGGATGATGACTCACCTAATGTTGATCAAATTTCATATAGGTCTATGATAGGAGGCATGTTGTACATCACAACATCTCGTCCATACATAATGCATGTTGTTGGAATGGTAGGAAGGTATCAGACTGCACCTAAACAGAGTCATTTTCTAGTTGTCAAAAGAATATCCAGATATTTGAAAGAAAAAATGAACTATGGCCTATGGTATCCTAGGAATCAAAATTTTCAATTATCAGTCTATTCAGATGTTGATTGGGCTAACTGCATGGGTGAAAGGAAAATCATGAGTGGAGGTGCATTATTCTTAGGAGATTCTCTTGTAGCATGGTTAAGCAAGAAGCAAGGTTCCATTTCCTTATCAACTACTGAAGATGAATACATAGCAGATTCCACTTGTTGTTGTTTTAGGATTAATCCGTAAGTGCGGACACAAACCGATCTCCCTAGATCCACCTGGGTCTAGAACAAAACAAGACAGAATAATACTCTTTCCCTAGATTCTAACCATTGAATGAACTAAGAGGTAAGGATTATGGACATACCTTATGAACACTTTCCTTAGATCTCTGTTGTTCCAAGCTTCACTCCAACGCTCTTTTCCCGTTCAAATCACAACAGTACAAACCAATCGAAGTGAAGACAATTCAATATATTCAATAGCTAATCTATACATATGATCAAGGAATTATGTAATAAAGTAGATCTCACTTTATGGGAAAGAAATATATCACTGTATCATATTAATTGAAAGAGAAACTTACAAACAGAGCCTTGATGTCGTAAGGTCCCTTCCTACTGTCCTTCGTTCCCCACACACTTCTTGCTCCAAGAATTCTGAAACCATAGATCTGATATCCACTCACAATCTGTCTTGACAAAGAAAATCTCAAAGCCACTCCAACCAAGCTAATAATTCCAAGCCAACCAAAAGCTAAGCTCAAGCTAACAAAAAGCTAACTTTCTCCATGAGAACTCCTCTCCTTTTATAAGCTAAAGAAGATAAGGCGAGGAGGTTAGGATGATCCCACTAAATCATGAAAGCGAGTAAGATTCAAACCATTCGGATGCCACCTCACCATAGAAGCTTCTCCTTCTAGAAGATTCACGAAAACGCTCATTTTTCCACGTGCTGGAATGTTCGCACCCTAGCTATAGTGCAACCTGCGAACTGTTTGCACCCTGTCTATAGTGCAACCTGTGATAATTGGTCATTCTCGCACCCTATCTATATAGAAACCTGCGAACATCCCTTTTTATAAGGTTTTTACATAGGAAAATGCAACTTCTTGTCTCAGGAAAAGTTTTTCTTCCTTCTCTCTTCAGGAACTCAAGCCACTGACCCCTCTGAAGGCAACAGATAGGTTTACATCATTAACGATCATAGGGATGATGAAAATAATGTGTAACAGAGAGCCCCCCAAAGT
>JZKD02S2233436.1:23656-49983 GCA_000966675.3 Picea glauca
TCCCTAAACAATTCTAAAGAAAACACACGCTTTGTAATTGAAAGACACTCAAAGAAAGAGACTAATCCTTCAAAACCAAACAAAGCAAAAGTGGCTAAAAGAAACTCAAAGAATGCCAAGCAGACTGTAAACAGATCAATATAGGCTCCAAAAGTTCAATCCAGCTGTTCAAAGAAAAACTGGGCATAAAAAATGACAAAACCCAATCCAAAAATTTTCACAAACAAGTTCGCAGCCTAGAAATAGAGTGCAGTGCGAGAATTAGGTATTCTCGCAGTCTAGACATTGGTAGGGTGCGAGAAGTTCGCACCTAACTGAACAGTAGGGTGCGAACATCAATGATTCTCGCAGGCCACTAAAGGGTACAGTGCGAGAATGTCTGTAAACAAAAAATTTGGAAAAAGGACCAAAATTTTGAGTGAACTTTCAAATCTAGAGAGTCTTGATGGATCTCCCACAGACTTAGAGACCATAAATCAAGCAATCAAAGCAAGGGAAACTAGACTAACTAGGAAACAATCTGATCCCTAGTGGAGTTGCCAATTTTGTTTTAGGATTAATCCGTAAGTGCGGACACAAACCGATATCCCTAGATCCACCTGGGTCTAGAACAAAACAAGACAGAATAATACTCTTTCCCTAGATTCTAACCATTGAATGAACTAAGAGGTAAGGATTATGGACATACCTTATGAATGCTTTCCTTAGATCTCTGTTGTTGCAAGCTTCGCTCCAATGCTCTTATCCCATTCAAATCACAACAGTACAAACCAATCGAAGTGAAGACAATTTAATATATTCAATAGCTAATCTATACATATGATCAAGGAATTATGTAATAAAGTAGATCTCACTTTATGGGAAAGAAATATATCACTGTATCATATTAATTGAAAGAGAAACTTACAACCAGAGCCTTGATGTCATAAGGTCGCTTCCTACTGTCCTTCATTCCCCACACACTTCTTGCTCCAAGAATTCTGAAACCATAGATCTGATAGCCACTCACAATCTGTCTTGAAAAAGAAAATCTCAAAGCCACTCCAACCAAGATAATAATTCCAAGCCAACCAAAATCTAAGCTCAAGCTAACAAAAAGCTATCTTTCTCCATGAGAACTCCTCTCCTTTTATAAGTTGAAGAAGATAAGGTGAGGAAGTTAGGATGATCCCACTAAATCATGAAAGCAAGTAAGATCCAAACCATTCGGATGCCACCTCACCATAGAAGCTTCTCCTTCTAGAAGATTCGTGAAAACGCTCATTTTTCCACGTGCTGGAATGTTCGCACCCTAGCTATAGTGCAACCTGCGAACTGTTCACACCCTGGCTATAGTGCAACCTGGGAGAATTGGTCATTCTCGCACCCTGCCTATATAGAAACCTGCGAACATCCCTTTTTATAAGGTTTTTACATAGGAAAATGCAACTTCTTGTCTCAGGAAAAGTTTTTCTTCCTTCTCTCTTCAGGAACTCAGGCCACTGACCCCTCTGAAGGCGATAGATAGGTTTACATCATTAACGATCATAGGGATGACGAAAATAATGTGTAACAGTTGTACCCAATTATTGTGGTTGATTCAGACACTTGCAGACTTGGAGGTAAAGTATATTGCATCGATCCCAATTCATTGTGATAATACTAGTGCAATTAGCATGTCAAAGAATCTGGTATTCCACTCCAAGACCATGCACATCCCCATAAAATACCATTTTCTGAGAGAGCAGGTCCCCAATTATATTTTCCAGGTTCATTACATTCCAACCACATAACAAATTGCAAACATCTTTACTAAACGCCAAGAAACCATTTGAATATCTCTGTCAGAAGTTGGGTGTCATCCCTTCTCTCACCTAAGAGAGTCCATCTTGTAAGGGGGAGTATGTGTTGGTTGAATATCTAATACCTCCAAAAAGTACTGCAACAACTTAGGGGGGACATGTTTTCTTTGACATTGATGTCAAAGGGGGAGAAAAGGTCTGGTCTGGATGCTACAATTGGAGGTCTAAGAAGAATAGTGCAACCTTTCAGGGTTGCCATCAATGCCAAAGGGGGAGATTGTTGGCATATTTTACAGAAAGAGTGTTCTTTTCATTGATGGAAAGAACAACAATGACAATGGAAAACAGGAAAATCATAAGCTCAGGAGGAGGAGAAAATAGTACGCAAAGATCAAAGCTCAGAAGGAAAATTATAAGCTCAGGGTGAGAAGCCTCAACAATCGTTCGATCAAGAAATTGACTGTGTTGATCACCTCATTTTACAGACGTCAGTCATATGAGTGGTTGTGGGCTTAAGGATCATGACCGTTGGATCTGCAAACCAGATCAACAATATGGATGAAAAGTGGGGAGCAAAAGGAGAATTAAATGACTCGCTAGTTCTAATCCCACAATCGGTCTGGATCGCCAAATCTGATAGACTCAAATATCGACGACTGTGTTTGAACCAAAAAATGATTAGTTTAAGTCATATTAAGTCGTGGTCGTTGGATGTGAAATCACTAGATCAACGATAGGGATAGATTGCGGAGATCGAAAGGAGAATAAAATGACTCGCTAGTTCCAATCCGCAGTTGGTCTTGATCGTCAGATCTTGTAGACTAGGATATCGACGACTGTGTTTGATCCAACAAGTGATCAGAATAAGTCGGATTGAGTTTTGACCGTCGGATGCATAATCACCATATCAACGGTAGGGATAGATTGTGAAGAACGAAAGGAGAATTAAATATCATGCTATTTCCAATCCCACAATTACTCAGGACCGTCAGATCTTATAGCCTCGAATATCGACGATTGTGGTTGACTAACCAATGACGCACAACTTAAAATTGTAGATTTTTGGTGATGAGTTAAATCACTCATAGGTTATGGTTCCACAATCATCCTTGATCGTTGATATATTTCGAGTTTCTTCACGACCGTTGGATCACATTTTAGTGGAAGGACAGGATAAGGTAAAAGGGTTGAGAGTTCGATTATCTGAATACCCGTCAGTCGTCGGATCATTTCAAGTGGAAGGACAAGATAAGATAGAAAATATGCACCGTAGATAGATTGAGCCATCGATCTAAGAACATGATCGATGAACATCATTCACTTCGGATATAAAGAGGTGAGGAGGTTACACTCCAGAAATTTTAAGATTTGAAATTCCCGAAGTGTGAATTTATATCAGTCGTCAGATCATTTTCAAGTGGAAGGATAGGATAAGCTAGAAAAGTTGCACCATAGACAGATCAAGCCATCGATCTAAGAACATGATCGACGAACATCATTCACTTCAGATCTAAATATGCGAGGAGGTTAAGATCCGGAAAAATCTCACTTCATATTTTTCAGTTTGATATTTGAAAAACCCTAAGGCCGGAGAGCCGAAAATCCAAAATGAATAAGGACCATCATATCTAGAGAAAATATGATGACTGTTAGATCAGGGAGATCTACGTCAGCATATTACGTGAACAAACCTTGTCCGCAAGGAAATGTGGCATACCATGTTGATAAAGGACATGTGCCAAACCACGTCATAAAAGGACATATGTGGCAGACCACGTCAGCAAGGACACGAGTCGTCCGATTTGAAAGATCACTTTGAGTGTATTCTCATATGTCAATCTACTCCAGTGGAAGGATGGTGTTGTAACATATATCAAAATTGACTGTGCTGCCCAAGGTCAAGCTTGTGAAACATCTTGTTGAAAACATTGTTGTAGACATCTCCTTAAATCAGCTTGGAGGACTTGGTACCCTTTGATTTCTTGAGGAGGTTAATATGTTGATTGCGAAGAAACACTTATTCAAATGTAGTATTATACTTGTTAAAGAATGGTGCTATTATGAAAGTCGTATTCTTGGCACTTATCATGGACTTATTTCTACATATGCTTTGGAGACATTGGTCCTGTATATTTTTTATCATTTCCATGCATCACTACGGGGTCTACTAGAGGTTTTATTTAGATTTATGGATTATTTTAGCAAGTTCGATTGGGACAATTATTGTGTCAGCATACAGGGTCATGTTCCTAAAGTCGCTCTTCCACAAATAACAGCTGAACCACCTCAAACAAATGGAGGAAAATTGTTGCTTAGCAAGGAATTTCTGAAGAAATATATTGATAAGTACTCTGATGTTCCAAATGGCTATGATAGTAATAGTCGACAATTTATCTCCGAGTTCTTGAATGTAGTTGATCCATTACGTGAAAATAATGATCTTGGGAGGAGTGTGAGCAAAGAAAACTTCTATCGTATACGAAGTGCATTTGGATATGGAGCTCACAAATTGGCAAAGCTTCTATAGTCTTCTGAAGGAAAGATATCTGCAGAACTGGATCATTTTTTCCCCATTACCTGGGAGAGGCATGCAAATGTACAACGTCCAGATGTTCCCGACTCAATATCATTGGGTTTGGAATGCAAGTTTTCTGTGGAAAATGCAAGCTTCATGGCATCTTCAGAGTCAATTGTTGAGAATGATAAGCAAGATACAAAGGAGAATGTTTCAACTGAGGGAAATGGGTCTCAATATGGAGAAACAGTTGGTCGAACTAGTAATTTAAAAATCTAAAACTATCAAGACTAATAAGAGTTTAATTCCAACCTCTGCTGGTGACCTGCCTAGTGTCATTAACGCATAAACTACAAACTGATAAGTCAGAAAGATTCCCTTGGCAGGAATGACAATGTTGTCAAGGGTCGTTTGAATGCATTTCTCTCGATAATTGATTGCCTCTGGCTATGGAGAGAATCAAAGTGATGGCACTGAGAGGGTTGAAGATACAGGCCCAATGGCACGTCAAAATCGCTGAAATTACAAGAAAAATACCATCATTCGCAGCTTAGAGGTCTCTGTTTAGTTCTGTATACTCTCTTCTCCTTAGTACCATTGAGTGATTAACATCCCTGTCGAATGTGGAGACGGTGAGAGAGCGCATTCACTGTGTTTCTGTAACGTTCACCGCGCGCAGTAACGAGGCTCGCCTGCAGGGCCACATTCACTAGAATGCTCTGAGTGGCCTTCAGAGATCACGCATAAGGGAAAGCAACAACAGAGCCCGAACTCAACTGAAGTGATTTGAACCTGCGATCTATGTCTAGTCCCGAGGCTACCACCTTCAAGATTGAATTACAGCTGACTGGGGTCAATGGAAGACACAAGTATAGTTATTACCACCGGGCGAATTTAATTTCACCTTATCAATAAACCCCCCTGCCATTTTCTTTCATACAAAGTCACACAACCATTTCTTTCACCACCCACCGGTCATTCATTCTGCATATATTTCACTATGCAATCCCTGTCTCAAAATTCTTAGAAGCCGACTGCGCTTTCCTGCAATTAGCCTCTTGATTCAGTATGACCCGCGCCCGCTGTTCAAGGAGTATTGTCGGTGGTCTTGAATTCCAACCTGGAAACTGTGACGATTCATGGTATTATGTTTCCATTTGGCTACAGTATGGTAAACTCATAGTTCACCATGAAGGTTTTTCGGACAAATGCGATAAAAAGTTGGAGGTGGCGGATGTCAAAAGCCGGAAGGAATTGTATGAGAAGTTTCGTCCTCCGTCAAGGAAACTTGAAGATGATAATTTCTAGATAGTAAGCCCAAGGTGTATCATCTGCGTGTCGTGCTACCCAGACGAGCAAGAAATCCTCGAGAGTATTCGGTATTTCGACATTGATCTTGAGAAGGTCTCTTGGTTCAAGCATATTCATGTGAGTGGTGAAGAACAGTGTATGTGTACATATGATATTTTATGGATTGCTAGCCCCAAAAAGGGGCAAAGGACTACTATTCACTGCGAGAACATATACTTGCTACAATCTGGTAGCATTCAAAATCACCCTATGCTTAAGGACTTTCTAAAGTTTCTACGATGTAAAAGGGAATGTCTTCAATGCAATGCTCGTCCCAGAATAAGGGCATCGGAGGAATTTTAAAATCAGTTCAATCTAACTTGTCTTCAACAATTTGACGTAGAAATGGATTTGGAGCTGGTCCAAGTGGAAGTAAGCAAGGGAAGCATGTTCTAGTGCCTCCCGGGTATGTTTCTGTAGAGCACATTCAAGCTGTGAGTGAGCAGGTTTCAAAATTAAATATTTATGTGAACAATTTAGAGAAGGAAAGGGATTTCTACTTTGCTAAACTTCGAGATATAGAAATCCTTATTCAAAATGAAGAGTTGGAGCAGCTTCCATTGGTAGTGGCCATTCAGAAAATTTTGTATGCTGTAGATGATAATGATTCAGTAATTGTTGATGCTCAGGCAATACTTGTCAAATCTCTGATGCCTGAGAATGGGCCAAAAGATGTTAATGAAGAGGGCTCTTTCAACGGGAGAAGTGAGATGGATACCGTTACACCAGTAGACAGATCTGAAACAGAAAGTGGGGGACAAACTAACCATTCTCCACAAAATCTTAGAAACTTATTTGTTTTTTCTACCAGCAGTGGTGATCAAGTGCAGCCTGTTCCCCTATAAGTGTGTAATGATATAGCTTCTTTACATGGGCATAAAAATACTACCACTGGAACTTTACTACAGATTGCACATAAACATGATAAGTTGGGAATGGTTCAAGCATTATGGGGAAGGTTCTCTATGCTGGGCAGTGAAGACACATGTTGCTGAAATGGCAGAGACTAGGGGTATCTGAACAAGTTTTTTGCCAGTGCACACCAATGCTAGTAACGACATAACACCTGGCAGTTACAGTTTTCCATGAAGATGAAGCGTTTCATATTTCTTTTAGATTATTTTTGTAAACGCAGAGATATGAGTGATGTAATGTATTGTGGGTGAGGGTAATTAAATAGGTGTTGATGCAACAGGGGAGAACATCCCAGAAGCCTTTCGGAGGCTGGGTTTGTAATGCATTCTTTTTCAACAAATATAGAACAGAGTGCCAAGAGATTTTATACTTTGTCACTGTCTAATTCTGTCTTTTTCCTGTATTATTGTCTTTAAAGTTTTCACCACTGCTCTTTCTTCCTTCCATTCATTATTTCAGCTTGTAATGGTTACAATTCAGTAATATCTCTGATGTAGCTAGTTTAAAGCATTCCTTAAAGTGCAGTTTTTCCTCTGTTTTGTCGTGAGTGGAACAATACCTTCATCTTAATTGTTTTTCCTTATTTACAAGTTTTATTTGTTCACATCCTTTCCTCTGTCTTTATATGAGTGAGACAAGACCTGTGCTCAAATATTTGAAGTTTGGTTTCATTTCTTCTATTGAAAGGAAGAACAGATACTTGTATTTTTCTTTCAGTTTTGTTTATCCCCTATCTTCTATCCATCCTCATGATTTTAAAATGAATTGGACAAACGAGGTCATGCCTTTTCGTTTCTGATCTATAAATGAGTGGAATGACTATTTTAAATCTAGTTCTAGAAGCCTCTTATGACTGATCAATCAACAAGATTTATTTCTTTTAAAAATGTGCTAAGGCTTGGCTCTTTTACAGCCTAGAGTCAACTCTTGCGACAACATTTTCTGGCACCAATGTCGGAGACAGAGGACGAAGTTATCTTCCCTGGGATATGACAAAGTTCAGATCTATCTCTTGATGGTGAACAAGGGATAGGCATTCAATTGGCTGTGATCATTCACCTAGCGACTCCTTGGTTCGTAGACTCTACATGATTTTGTTGGCGACTCCACTGGTCTCAAATGTCGAATTTGTTCGTTGCTCGAATTACTGCAAGGTTTGCCCCTCTGGACTTTACAAATGTTTATGGCTTTCCAAACACTGTTCCAGACATTAAAATTTGGGCAGATATCCTTACTAAATTTGGAGAATATGAAGACTACAATCCTGGTCAACATTTGTTTGAATTCCACAAGCTCATGGAAGAATTAAATGTACATCATGAAGATGTCCTCATGAAATTGTTTATGTTTTCATTGGAAAAAGATGATAGACTCTGGTATAAATCCTTACCCCATTCCAGTATTCCTTCATTGAGATGCTTTCACACACTTTTTCATCAACATTGTAAGAGGATATATTCTTCTGAAATCCTTTTTGAAGATTGTTGTGATACAAGTCCTCTTGAGGAGGAGGAAGAAAAAATAGAAATTTCTCAAGTTGATGAAGATGAGCAGTATGAGGAAGAGTTGGCTCATAAAGATGCTGGATCTTGTGAACTTACTCAAGAAGAAGATATTCGGCATCATGGTCAATCTGCAAAAGAGATAGAAAAGAATGGTTGTTATTTTATTCAGAAAATACAGAGACCACCTTCTCCTTTAACTAAGGAAGAGAAGGGTTTGCCCCTACACAACTATGTTGTAGCCCCTACTCGCACAGATTTACATCTTTCAGACAGTCCCAGATATGAATGTCAAACTTCTTCCATTTCTGAAAATGTAAATCTATTTTTAAATGGTGACATCCACGTATTTCATGGAACTTTACAGGAAGTTAGTGAACCTATGTATGATGATTTCTTGCCAGAAGATCAGATTTTAGACTCTGCTTTATTTCATGAAAAAGATATGGTTTCCATGTTTAATGATCCTGAGCATCATAAATCAAAACATAGAGTAGTCCTGGATGTTTTAAAACCTCAGGACGATATATTTTTCCAAGACCCTTTTGCTTATCTTTTGGATTCATTTAATGCAGGAATATGCTATGTCATGAATATTTGGTCACAAGAATTGATGAAAGGTTTGCAAATCCATGATCACCAACAGGTCTATGGGAGTTGTCGGTTTCCTTTTTTAGCTTGCTCGAAGAAAGTGTGAGAAGGTTTGAAATAAGTAGACAATTATTGGATTGGCTTCACTGGCATTTTCGTATCATTTGATTCAGTGAAAAATTTTCAGTAGTTAGAGTAGGTGGTGTATATAAATAAGCTTGACTTCAAGCATTAGATTACATCGATGGTTTTCAATATGTTTTTCTATTCAGTTTTGAATCCAATATGGTTTTTTTACAAAGCATTATGACTCCATAGCCCAATGGATGAATAAGCAGTTTTTCGTTCCGCAAAGATGCAAGTAAAGTGACAGCATTCAGGATTTGATAAGGATGATTTTGTAAGGTCGCCCAATGGATATAGGCACCTGGTCTACTATTCTTGGCACTTTATGAGAAATTACCATCCCTAGAGGGAGCCAATGTTGTAATAGATATCAAAATTGACTGTGCTGCCCAAGGTCAAGCTTGTGAAACGTCTTGTTGAAAACATTGTTGTAGACATCTCCTTAAATCAGCTTGGAGGACTTGGTACCCTTTGCTTTCTTGAGGAGGTTAATCTGTTGATTGCAAAGAAACACTTATTCAAACGTAGTATTATACTTGTTAAAGCATGGTGCTATTATGAAAGTCATATTCTTGGCGCTCATCATGGACTTATTTCTACATATGCTTTGGAGACATTGGTACTGTATATTTTTCATCTTTTCCATGCATCACTACGGGGTCTACTGGAGGTTTTATTTAGATTTCTGGATTATTTTAGCAAGTTCGATTGGGACAATTATTGTGTCAGCATACAGGGTCCTGTTCCTAAAGTCGCTCTTCCAAAATAACAGCTGAACCACCTCAAACAGATGGAGGCAAATTGTTGCTTAGCAAGGAATTTATGAAGAAATATATTGATAAGTACCCTGATGTTCCAAATGGCTATGATAGTAATAGTCGACAATTTATCTCTGAGTTCTTGAATGTAGTTGATCCATTACGTGAAAATAATGATATTGGGAGGAGTGTGAGCAAAGAAAACTTCTATCGTATACGAAGTGCATTTGGATATGGAGCTCACAAATTGGCAAAGCTTCTACAGTCTCCTGAAGGAAAGATATCTGCAGAACTGGATCATTTTTTCCCCATTACTTGGGAGAGGCATGCAAATGTACAACATCCAGATGTTCCCGACTCAATATCATTGGGTTTGGAATGCAAGTTTTCTATGCAAAATGCAAGCTTCATGGCGTCTTCAGAGTCAATTGTTGAGAATGATAAGCAAGATACAAAGGAGAATGTTTCAACTGAGGGAAATGGGTCTCAATATGGAGAAACAGTTGGTCAAACTAGTAATTTAAAAATCTTAAACTATCAAGACTGATAAGATTTTAATTCCAACCTCTGCTAGTGACCTGCCTAGTGTCATTAACGCATAAACTACAAATTGATAAGTCAGAAAGATTCCCCTGGAAGGACTGACAATGCTGTCAAGGGCCCTTTGAATGCATTTCTCTCAATAATTGATTGCCTCTGTCTATGCAAAGAATCAAAGTGATGGCACTGAGAGGGTTGAAGATACAGGCCCAATGGCATGTCAAAATCACTGAAATTACAAGAAAAATACCATCATTCGTAGCTCGGAGGTCTTTGTTTATCTCTGTAGACTCTCTTCTCCTCAGTACCATCGAGTGATTAATGTCCCTATCGAATGTTCAGACGATGAGAGAGCGCGTTCACTGTGTTTTTGTAACATTCACCACGCACAGTAACGAGGCTCGCCTGCAGGGCCACATTCACTAGATTACTCTGAGTGGCCCTCAGAGATCACGCATAAGGGAAAGAAACAACAGAGCCCGAACTCAACTGAAGAGATTTGAACCTGCGATCTATGTCTAGTCCCGAGGCTACCACCTTCAAGCTTGAAGTACAGTTGAATGGGTTCAATGGAAGATACAAGTATAGTTATTACCACCGGGAAAATTTAATTTCACCTTATCAATCAACCCCCCTGCCATTTTCTTTCATATGACGTCACACAACCATTTCTTTCACCACCTACCGTTCATTCATTCTGCATATATTTCACTATGCAATCCCCATCTTAGAATTCTCAGAAGCTGGCTACGCTTTCCTGCAATTAGCCTCTTGATTCAGTATGACCTGCGCCCGTTGTTCGGGGAGTATTGTCGGCGGTCTTGAATTCCAACCTGGCAACGGGGACAATTCATGGTATTATGTTTCCGTTTGGCTACAGTATGGTAAACTCATAGTTCACTACGAAGGTTTTTCAGACAAATGTGACAAAAAGTTGGAGGTGGCAGATGTGAAAAGATGGAAGCAATTGTATGAGAAGTTCCATCCTCGGTCGAGGCGGCTTGAAGATGAGAATTACCAGATAGTAAGCCCAGGGTGTATCATCTGCATGTCGTGCTACCCAGATGAGAAAGCAAGCCCTGAGAGTATTCGATATTTCGATGTTGAGCTTGAGAAGGTCTCTCGGTTCAAGCATATTCGTGTGAGTGGTGAAGAACAGTGTATGTGTACATATGATATTTTATGGCTTGCTGGCCCCAAAAAGGGGCAACGGACTATTGTTCACTGTGAGAACATATACTTGCTACAATCTAGTAGCATTCAAAATCACCCCGTGATTAAGGACTTTCTAAAGTTTCTATGATGTAAAAGGGAATGTCTTCAATGTAATGCTCGTCCCAGAATAAGGGCATTGGAGGAATTTTAAAATCAGTTCAATCTAACTCGTCTTCAGCAATTCGACGTACAGATGGATTTGGAGCTGGTCCAAGTGGAAGTAAGCAAGGGAAGCATGTTCCAGTGTCTCCTAGGTATGTTTCTGTAGAGCACGTTCAAGCTGTGAGTGAGCAGGTTTCGGAATTAAAGATTTCTATGAACAATTTAGAGAAGGAAAGGGACTTCTACTTTGCTAAACTTCGAGATATAGAAATCCTTATTCAAAATGAAGAGTTGGAGCAGCTTCCAGTGGTAGCTTCCATTCAGAAAATTTTGTATGTTGTAGATGATAATGATTCAGTAATTGTTGATGCTCAAGCAATACTTGTCAAAACTCTGATGCCTGAGAATGGGCCAAAAGATGTTAATGAAGAGGGCTCTTTCAACGAGAGAAGTGAGATGGATACCGTTACACTAGTAGATAGATCTGAATCAGAAAGTGGGGGACAAACTAACCATTCTCCACAAAAGCTTAGAAACTTATTTGTTTTTTCTACCAGTAGTGGTGATCAAGTGCAGCCTGTTCCCCTGTAAGTGTGTAATGATATAGCTTCTTTACGTGGGCGTAAAAATACTACCACTAAAACTTTACTACAGATTGCACATAAACATGATAAGTTGGGAATGGTTCAAGCATTATGGGGAAGGTTATCTATGCTGGGCAGTGAAGACACATGTTGCTAAAATGGTAGAGACCAAGGGTATCTGAACGAGTTTTTTGCCAGCGCACACCAATTCTAGTAACGGCAGAACACCTGGCAGTTGCAGTTTTCCATGAAGATGAAGTGTTTCATATTTCTTTTAGATTATTTTTGTAAACGCAGAGATATGAGTGATGTAACGTATTGTGGGTGCGGGTAATTAAATAGGTGTTGATGCAACAGGGGAGAACAGTTCGGGAGCCTTTCGGAGGCTAGGTTTGTAATGCATTCTTTTTCAGCAAATATAGAACAGAGTGCCAAGAGATTCTATACTTTGTCACTGTCTAATTCTGTCTTTTTCCTGTATTATTGTCTCTGAAGTTTTCACCACTGCTCTTTCTTCCTTCCATTCATTATTTCATCTTGTAATGGTTACAATTCAGTAATACCTCTGCTGTATCTAGTTTAAAGCATTCCTTAAAGTGCAGTTTTTCCTCTATTTTGTTGTGAGTGGAACAAGACCCGCATCTTAATTGTTTTGCCTTATTTACAAGTTTTATTTGTTCACAGCCTTTCCTCTATCTTTCTATGAGTGAGAAAAGACCTGTGCTCAGATATTTGAAGTTTGGTGTCATTTCTTCTATTGAAAGGAAGACCAAATACTTGGATTTTTCTTTCAGTTTTGTTTATCCCCTATCTTCTATCCATCCTCATGATTGTAAAATGAATTGGACAAACGAGGTCATGCCTTTTCGTTTCTGATCTATAAATGAGTGGAATGACTATTTTAAATCTAGTTCTAGAAGCCTCCTATGACTGATCAATCAACACGATTTATTTCTTTTAAAAATGTGCTAAGGCTTGGCTCTTTTATAGCCTAGACTCAACTCTTGCGACAACATTTTCTGGTGCCATTGCTGGGGACAGAGGACGAAGTTATCTTCCCTGGGATACAACAAAGTTCAGATCTATATCTTGATGGTGAACAAGGGATAGGCATTCAATTGGCTGTGATCATTCACCTGGTGACTCCTTGGTTCATAGACTCTACATGATTTTGTTGGCAACTCCACTGGTCTCAAATGTCGAATTCGTTCGTTGCTCGAATTACTACAAGGTTTGCCCCTCTGGATTTCCAAACATTGTTAAAGACATTAAAATTTGGGTAGATATCCCTCCTAAATTTGGAGAATATGAGGACAACAATCCTGGTCAACATTTGTTTGAATTCCACAAGCTCATGGAAGAATTAAATGTACATCATGAAGATGTCCTCATGAAATTTTGTATGTTTTCATTGGAAAAAGATGCTAGACTCTGGTATAAATCCTTACCCCATTCCAGTATTCCTTCATTGAGATGCTTTCACACACTTTTTCGTCAACATTGTAAGAGGATATATTCTGCTGAAATCCTTTTTGAATATTGTTGTGATACAAGTCCTCTTGAGGAGGAGGAAGAAAAAATAGAAATTTATCAAGTTGATGAAGATGAGAAGTATGAGGTAGAGTTGGCTCATAAAGATGTTGGATCTTGTGAACTTACTCAAGAATAATATATTCGGCATCACGGTCAACCTGCAAAAGAGATAGAAAAGAATGATTGTTGTTTTATTCAGAAAATACAGAGACCACCTTCTCCTTTAACTAAGGAAGAGAAGGGTCTGCCCGTGCACAACTATGTTGCAGCCCCTACTCGTACAGATTTACATCTTTCACACAGTCCCGGATATGAATGTCAAACTTCTTCCATTTCTGAAAATGTAAATCTATTTTTAAATGGTGACAGCCATGTATTTCATGGAACTTTACAGGAAGTTAGTGAACCTATGTATGATGATTTCTTGCCATAAGATCAGATTTTAGACTCTGCTTTGTTTCATGAAAAATATATGGTTGCCATGTTTAATGATCCCGAGCATCATAAATCAGAACATAGAGTAGTCCTGGATGTTTTAAAACCTCAGGACGATATATTTTTCCAAGACCCTTTTTCTCATCTTTTGGATTCATTTAATGGAGGAATATGCTATGTCATGAATATTTGGTCACAATAATTGATGAAAGGTTTGATAATCCATGATCACCAACAGGTCAGATGGGAGTTGTCGGTTTCCTTTTTCAGCCTGCTCGAAGAAAGTGTGAGAAGGTTTCAAATAAGTAGACAATTATTGGATTGGCTTCACTGGCATTTTCGTATCATTTGATTCAGTGAAAATTTTTCAGTAGTTAGAGTAGGTGGTGTATATAAATAAGCTTGACTTCAAGCATTAGATTACATCGATGGTTTTCAATATGTTTTTCTGTTCAGTTTTGAATCCAATATGGTTTTGTTATAAAGCATTACGACTCCATAGCCCAATGGATGAATAAGCAGTTTTTCGTTCCGCAAAGATGCAAGTAAAGTGACAGCATTCAGGATTTGATAAGGATGATTTCGTAAGGTCTCCCAATGGATATAGGCACCTGGTCTACTGTTCTTGGCACTTTAAGAGAAAGTACCATCCCTAGAGGGAGCCAATGATGTAACAGATATCAAAATTGACTGTGCTGCCCAAGGTCAAGCTTGTGAAACGTCTTGTTGAAAACATTGGTGTAGACATCTCCTTAAATCAGCTTGGAGGACTTGGTACCCTTTGCTTTCTTGAGGAGGTTAATCTATTGATTGTGAAGAAACACTTATTCAAACGTAGTATTATACTTGTTAAAGCATGGTGCTATTATGAAAGTCATATTCTTGGTGCTCATCATGGACTTATTTCTACATATGCTTTGGAGACATTGGTCCTGTATATTTTCATCTTTTTCATGCATCACTACGGGGTCTACTAGAGGTTTTATTTAGATTTCTAGATTATTTTAGCAAGTTCGATTGGGACAATTATTGTGTCATCATACAGGGTCCTGTTCCTAAAGTCACTCTTCCACAAATAACAGCTGAACCACCTCAAACAGATGGAGGCAAATTGTTGCTTAGAAAGGAATTTCTGAAGAAATATATTGATAAGTACTCTGATGTTCCAAATGGCTATGATAGTAATAGTCGACAATTTATCTTCGAGTTCTTGAATGTAGTTGATCCATTACGTGAAAATAATGATCTTGGGAGGAGTGTGAGAAAAGAAAACTTCTATCGTATACGAAGTGCATTTGGATATGGAGCTCACAAATTGGCAAAGCTTCTACAGTCTCCTGAAGGAAAGATATATGCAGAACTGGATCATTTTTTCCCCATTACTTGGGAGAGGCGTGCAAATGTACAACGTCCAGATGTTCCTGACTCAATATCATTGGGTTTGGAATGCAAGTTTTCTATGGAAAATGAAAGCTTCATGGCGTCTTCAGAGTCAATTGTTGAGAATGATAAGCAAGATACAAAGGAGAATGTTTCAACTAAGGGAAATGGGTCTCAATATGGAGAAACAGTTGGTCGAATTAGTAATTTAAAAATTTGAAACTATCAAGACTGATAAGAGTTTAATTCCAACCTCTGTTGGTGACCTGCCTAGTGTCATTAACGTATAAACTACAAATTGATAAGTCAAAAAGATTCCCCTGGCAGGACTGACAATGTTGTCAAGGTTCGTTTGAATGCGTTTCTCTCGATAATTGATTGCCTCTGGCTATGTAGAGAATCAAAGTGATGGAACTAAGAGGGTTGAAGATACAGGCCCAATGGCATGTCAACATTGCTGAAATTACAAGCAAAATACCATCATTCGCATCTCGGAGGTCTCTGTTTAGCTCTATATACTCTCTTCTCCTCAATACCATCGAGTGATTAACATCCTTGTCAAATGTGGAGACGGTGAGAGAGCACGTTCACCGTGTTTCTGTAACGTTCACCGCGCGCAGTAATGAGGCTCGCCTGCAGGGCCACATTCACTAGATTTCTCTAAGTGGCCTTCAGATATCACGCGTAAGGGAAAGCAATAATAGAGCCCGAACTCAACTGAAGAGATTCAAACCTGCGATCTATGTCTAGTCCCAAGGCTACCACTTTCAAGCTTGAAGTACAGCTGACTAGGGTCAATGGAAGACACAAGTATAGTTATTACCACCGATCGAATTTAATTTCACCTTATCAATCAACCCCCCTGCCATTTTCTTTCATACGACGTCACACAACCATTTCTTTCACCACCCACCGTTCATTCATTCTGCATATATTTCACTATGCAATCCCCGTCTCAGAATTCTCAGAAGCCGGCTGCGCTTTCTTGAAATTAGCCTCTTGATTCAGTATGACCCGTGCCCGCTATTCGAGGAGTATTGTCGGCGGTCTTGAATTCCAACCTGGCAATGGTGACGATTCATGGTATTATGTTTCCGTTTGGCTACAGTATGGTAAACTCATAGTTCACTACGAAGGTTTTTCGGAAAAATGCGACAAAAAGTTGGAGGTGGTGGATGTGAAAAGCCAGAAGGAATTGTATGAGAAGTTTCGTCCTCCGTCGAGGCGGCTTGAAGGTGAGAATTGCCAGATAGTAAGCCCAGGGTGTATCATCTGCGTGTCGTGCTACCCAGACAAGCAAGAAAGCCGCGAGAGTATTCGGTATTTTGACGCTGAGCTTGAGAAGGTCTCTCAGTTCAAGCATATTCGTGTGAGTGGTGAAGAACAATGTATGTGTACATATGATATTTTGTGGCTTGCTGGCCCCAAAAAGGGGCAAAGGACTACTGTTCACTGCGAGAACATATACTTGCTACAATCTGGTAGCATTCAAAATCACCCTATGCTTAAGGACTTTCTAAATTTTCTACGATGTAAAACGGAATGTCTTCAATGCAATGCTCGTCCAAGAATAACGGCATCAGAGGAATTTTAAAATCAATTCAATCTAACTCATCTTCAACAATTCGATGTACAGATGGATTTGGAGCTGGTCCAAGTGGAAGTAAGCAAGGGAAGCATGTTCCAGTGCCTCCCGGGTATGTTTCTGTAGAGCACGTTCAAGCTATGAGTGAGCAGGTTTCAGAATTAAATCTTTCTGTGAACAATTTAGAGAAGAAAAGGGACTTCTACTTTGCTCAACTTCGAGATATAGAAATCCTTATTCAAAATGAAGAGTTGGAGGAGCTTCCAGTGGTAGCGGCCATTTAGAAAATTTTGTATGCTATAGATGATAATGACTCAGTAATTGCTAATGCTTAGGCAATACTTGTCAAATCTCTGATGCCTGTGAATGGGCCAAAAGATGTTAATGAAAAGGGCTCTTTCAACGGGAGAAGTGATATGGATACCATTACACCAGTAGATAGATCTGAATCAGAAAGTGGGGGAAAAACTAACCATTCTCCACAAAATCTTAGAAACTTATTTGTTTTTTCTACCAGCAGTGGTGATCAAGTGCAACATGTTCCCCTGTAAGTGTGTAATGATATAGCTGCTTTACGTGGGCATAAAAATACCACCGGAACTTTACAATAGATTTCACATAAACATGATAACCTAAGAATGGTTCAAGCATTATGGGGAAGGTTCTCTATGATGGAATTGAAGACACATGTTGCTGAAATGGCAGAGACCAGGGGTATCTGAATGAGTTTTTTTCCAGTGCACACCAATGCTAGTAACAACAGAACACCTAGCAGTTGTAGTTTTCCATGAAGATGAAGCGTTTCATATTTATTTTAGATTATTTTTGTAAACGCAGACGTATGAGTGATGTAACGTATTGTGAGTGAGGGTAATTGAATAGGTGTTGATGCAAAAGGGGAGAACAACCCAAGAGCCTTTCAGATGTTGGGTTTGTAATGCATTCTTTTTCAGCAAATATAGAACAAAGTGCCAAGAGATTCTATACTTTGTCACTGTCTAATTCTGTCTTTTTCCTGTATTATTGTCTCTGAAGTTTTCACCACTGCTCTTTCTTCCTTCCATTCATTATTTCAGCTTGTAATGGTTACAATTCAGTAATACCTCTGTTGTAGTTGTTTAAAGCATTCCTTAAAGTGCAGTTTTTCCTCTGTTTTTCCGTGAGTGGAACAAGACCTGCATCTTAATTATTTTTCCTTATTTACAAGTTTTATTTGTTCACAGCCTTTCCTCTGTCTTTCTATGAGTGAGACAAGACCTTTGCTCAAATATTTGAAGTTTGGTGTCATTTCTTCTATAGAAAGGAAGACTAGATACTTGGATTTTTCTTTCAGTTTTGTTTATCCCCTATCTTCTATCCATCCTCATGATTTTAAAATGAATTGGAAAAACGAGGTCATGCCTTTTCGTTTCTGATCTATAAATGAGTGGAATGACTATTTTAAATCTAGTTCTAGAAGCCTCCTATGACTGATCAATCAACAAGATTTATTTCTTTTAAAAATGTGCTAAGGCTTGGCTCTTTTACAGCCTAGAGTCAACTCTTGTGACAACAGATGGCATAACTTGAAATGTCTGAAGTCCAAAGACCCGAAGGAGATATCGACCATCGATCTGATGCTGGGTTCACTCTCAACCATTGATCAAGATACAATGGAACGATAGCGTAAGTATAATAGCCGAAGACCCAGAGTAAAAGGTGGCCATCCATCTCAACGGTTGATTAAGTAATGGATTTTAGATTAAACCTTGTAAGAATCAAATCTAACGATTGATCTATTTCCACAAAATAAACGTAAATCGTCTGATCTCTTCGGGAAATATGATTCGGAAGTTTTGAAAGGTTTCAAACCCAAAAGTTATGAAGTGTGAAATGTTGAAGTTACGACAGTTGTCCATTTTAGGAGATTGAATCATGACCATTGAATTGATAAGCATTCAAGTGCTCATTAAGCCTTGCATATGATCACCACCCTTGGTCATGTGAGATAAGATATTTAAATAAGATATAATCTGACGACGTTGATCAAACCGAATTTGATTGAAGGGTTATTGTTTCATCTTGTGATTTATTGATCAGTTAGGCCTCAGTTACACTAACTGAATCATTGTTCCTGAGCAGTTGAATCATTCATTCCTGAGATTTGGAATCATGGCTCTTGAGCATTCTGAGTTTCCCCAAATGAGTGTTTTGAGATTCCCAAAATGAGTGTTCTGAGATGGCCAACTTGAACTTTGGAGATGGGAGTGTAACAATGGATGAGATCATGAATAAAATAATAATGCCATGACAGAGAGAGGTTGTTGTTTCTGTGAAAAACAAGTTGAATTGTATGTAATGGAGAATAAAACATGAAAAAAAAGAAATAGAATAATGAAGCATGATCTAAGAGTGGAAGAAAAATCTGAGGTGTGCAAGCAGAGACAAAGAAGAATAACAGAAAGCACAAGAAGATGCCAGAAGGAAGACACGTATGCAAGCAGAGAAGAGCAGTGTAGCAGAACAATGATGATACTGGTAAACCATTGTTTAATACTATATCACTGTAATAAATTTCAGTAACAAAGATTTATATCTAAGGGTGCTAGGGAGGTGCTAGGGAGGACTGTTTTCCTCAGAGTTACAAGTGGGTGCTTGAACACAGGGAGTTGTAGCTTCCATCTGGTTGCAGCCAGAAAAATCAGGGTAGTAGGGTGGTGCAAGAGAGAAGGATTGTTCTCTATTACATAGGTTGGTGCATGTATGATTGGAAGTTGGTGCTTCCATCTAGTTGGTGCTGGAACACTTAGGGAGTTGTTGCTTCCTTCTAGTGGGTGCTAGAGAAACTAGAGAGTTGGTGCTCTTAGGAAGTTGTAGCTTGTAAAAAAGAGGTGGTAGCTCACAAAGAGTAGGTGATAATAAGAATGATAATGTACATAATATAAAGAATACTTATCATATTAAGAAGAAGAGGTTTTCTCCCTTTATGGGTTCCTCGAGAATATCTGTCTTTGTATACTTCATGTGTGTGATTGATGTTGAATACTCTATTTCTTACTTCCTTGAATTATTGTGATCATCATTAAGTGTTATGTAATGAGTTTAAAATGGGTGTAACTGTTTAAGCACAGTAATAATTGATTCACCCCCCCACCTCTCATTTGTCTAACAACATTGCCCCAACCCACACAAACAAGCCCAAGAACTTGGTCGTGGGGACTGGGGCGATGTCAGGCATCACCTTGTAGATTTTAACCTTGTACAATATTTACTGCAAACAAATTTTCAGTAAAAGAACAAAAAATATACAATGGAAAATACACACATTACATAGAGATTTTCCCCCTGGAAACCCAAACTGGGAAAACCAACATATTCTATATTCATTCATTGTGAAACATTGTTTAAAATACAATATACATATAGGATCTAGTGACATCCAAAACCCTAACCCAATGAACTGGATTATTCAACAACCCTAATTCCTTAACTGGAAATAAAAAACCATGTTCCTAAAAACCGCCCAACAATGTACATGAAAATTGAGGCAACACAAAAAATGAGGAAAAAATTTGACATGTTTCTCGAGTAAAAAAATGCGACACTACTTCTCGTGCAAAGAATATAACACATACCCAACATTCTCCCACTTGTTGTTTTATTTTCATATAGGGGATTACATGGTTACATAGTCAACAATCCAGGGCAGCAATGTCCATGGATCCTCTACACCAAGAGAACTTGTCAGTGCTCACAGATTTTGTTAATGAATCTGCAACATTATTCAAAGTGTCCACCTTCATCAAAAACACTTTATTTTCTTCAACCATCTCTCACAAAGTGATATTGAATATCAATATGTTTTTTCTTTGAATGATAAGACAGGTTCTTCACAAGAAAAAATACACTCTGACTATCACAATCTATCCTTACAGCTTGTTGTACCAACCCAATACCTGAACACAACATTTGCAACCATATTGCTTCCTTACTTGCATGAGTGGCTACCATGTATTCATCTTTTGTAGATGAAAGTGCCACTACAACTTTTCTTTTTCTCATCCAACTTATTGCTCCTCCAAACAGGTTAAACACATACCCACTTGTAGATCTCCTATCATCTAGATCTCCATCCCAGTCAACATCCACAAAGCCATGTATATCCAACACTCTGTCCAATCACGATATTCCTTGGTAGCACAATCCATAGCTAGAAGTTCCATGAAAATACCTGAAAACCCTTTTTACTGTTGTCCAATTCTCCTTCCCTAGTTTTGACATATACCTTCTCAAAACTCCCACTATGTGTGCAATGTACAGTCTGGTACAAACCATTGCATACATCAAACTGCCAACTACACTCGTATATGGAACACGAGACATGTCTTCCTCCTCTTTCTGTGTCTTGGGACACCGATCCGCATATAATGTTACACCAACATGAATAGGAACCTTGACTAGTTTACATTCCTGCACATTAAACCTCTTCATTATTGTCTCAACATATTTTCTCTGAATTAACCAGAGCTTCCTCTTTTTCCAATGTCTTTTCATTTCCATGCCCAAAATGAAATTTGAAGCACCAAGATCCTTCATGTAAAATTTAGAGGACAACTGATTTTTCACATCCTAGATAATCTCCTTGTTGTTTCCTATAAGCAACATTTCATCCACATACAAGACCAAATAAATCAAATGATCACCAATTAATTTAAAATACACACAATGATCCTCTTTTCTTCTTGTGAAACCAAGTCCCAACATATAAGTATCAAATTTTTTATACCACATCCTTGGTGATTGTTTTAAAACATATAGGGACTTTTTTAGCTTGCATACCAACTCCTTCTTTCCTTTCACATCAAATTATTATGGCTTCTTCATATAGATTTATTCTTCCAAATCCCCATGTAGGAATGTTGTATTCACATCCATATGTTCTACTTCAAAATCAAATGCAACAACAATAGATAACACAAATATTTTAGAGGTTAACTTGGCAACAAGAGAAAAAATATCACCAAAATCATTTCCCTCAACTTGGGAATAACCCTTTGCTACTAACCGATCTTTGTATTTCTCCACTTTTCCTTTTGCATTCAAATTCTTTTTAAATACCCATTTTCTGCCAATGGGATTTCTTCTAATCAAAAACTCCACTAGATCCCAAGACTCATTCTTATCCAAGGCTGCCATTTATTCGTCCATGGCATTTTTCCACAGATTTCCATCATCTAAATCCATTGCCTCCCTAACAGTTCTAGGATCATCATCATTAATAGGCAAAGAAAAATTTGAACGGAAATCAGATGGAGTATTCGTTTTCGATAGCCTTCTTTCTCGAACCGATATCCTTAATAATGGAGTATGAGGATCTTCTTCTTCTAATTTTTGTTCTTTTAAAGAGTCAGATTCATCATCCTTTAAATCAAACTCTATTTTCTCTGGTTCTTCCTTACTTGGTAGGACTTCCCGTTTAACAACATCCTTCATTTTTCTAAATACCACATCTCGATTATACACTACCTTCTTATTTTTTGGGTTCCAAATATTATAACCTTTGAGACCATATTTATATCCAATAAGTTACGCTTTTCAACCTTCATATATATCTTACTCTTGTTTTCCTTTGAAACATGAAAATATGAATCACAACCAAATACCTTGATATGTGTGAGAGAATGCTTCTTACAAGTCCATACCTCTTGTCAAGTCTTTTAATAGAGCATTTATGAGGGTGATATGTTAACCATGTAACATGTAGTACCCACTTCCTTTTCCCACAATTCTTTCCCTAACCTGTCACCACTGAGCATGCACCTTGCTTTTTCCATCAATGTCATGTTCATCCTTTCTGCAAATCCATTCTGTTGAGGTTTATATGGAGTAGTATTTTTCCTTTCTATACTGCACTTATTACATAATTCTTCAAATTCATTCCCGCATAACTCTCTGCCATTATTTGTCCTTGAAAAATTAATTATTTTCTCTGTTTGATTCTCAACAAGAGCCTTAAACTCTTTAAACCTATCAAAGACTTCAGATTTATTCCTGAGGAAATATATCCAAGTATTCATCGAGAAGTCATCTATAAATGAGACATAGTACACAGATTTTCCCAATGATGGGACCGACACAGGTCCAAAAACATCACTATGAACTAGTTGTAAGAATCCTTCTTCCCTCATTGCACCAGAAGGGAATCTTACCCGATTTCTCTTCCCATATAAAAAAATTTCACAGAAATCAAAATCCAAAGAGTAGTTAGACATACCTTCAACCATACCTTCACCATGTTGTAGTTGAAGAACCTTCTCTCCAATATTCCCTAGTCCTTGATGCCACAACATGACCTTTTCTCCAAAGACTGTAGGATTTATTTCTTCTTCAAATCCAATATAAGGAACAATGGAACTATTACACCCATCACTAATAGTGCTTCCTTGCAGCTTATGCAAGCTTCCAAACTGAACTCCCTTCAACAACACCATTTCTCTTCGAACCATCCTGTAGGTTTCCTTTTCAAATATTTTTTTTACCCCTGCATCGTCCATTTTTCTTATAGAAATCAAATTTATGGCCAAACCTGGGATGTGCACAACACGAGGCAGTGTTTTAATCCTTCCATCTATAAGCTTCAAATTGACTTTTCCTCGTCCTATGATTCTGGTTGTCGAATCATCACCTAGGAAATCATTACCTCCATCATACCTTTCATATTCACAGAACCAGTCCCTGTGGGGAGTCATATGAAAGGATGCACCTGATTCAACCAACCATGCCTCATAATCTGCATGTTTTCTTGAAGAATCCAAGTACACATCCCCTCCTTCTTCCTTCGATGTATTTTCTTCTATAAAAGGAGATTCTTCAGATCCCTTCTTTTTCTCAACTTTGGATCTACATTGCTTCCTGTAGTGCCCTTCTTTTCCACATCTCCAACATACCTTTAAAAACTTTCTGGGAGATTTAGATCTACCCTTAGACTTAGATTTCCAGCTTGGATCTATTTATTTCCTGGGAGCATACTCTTGCAAATAATGTGTCTATGCTCCATCCTTCCATATTTTTCCATCTCATCTCCTCTAACAACAAGTATGAGACCACTTCAACAAAATTCAAGGAAATTGTATTACTAGTAACCTATGGCCACAACCAGACTATCCCACGATTCTAGTAAAGAACATAGTAAACTAATACACTTATCTTCATTTGAAACTTTAATCTCAACAAATACTAATTGACTTACCACAGTATTGAAGGCATTCAAATGCTCTTCTACTGAGTCTCCATCTCTCATCCTTAGGTTATACAACTTCTTTCTCAAGAATAGTTTATTTACTAGCGAATTTGACTGATACAACTTCCCCAACTTATCCCATAAATCCTTGGTTGTAGCTTCCTTTGACACATTTAGTAATATTGAATTTGAGAGACACAGTCGGATTGTGCTCTTCGCCTTCCGATCCAACTTTTTCTAGTCATCTGCTAAAGTTCCTATAGGGGCAGTACCTAGATATACTATGATCTACTAATCTATATCCACCAACAGATCTTCCATGTTGAGCTTCCACAACTAAAAAAAATTCCCATTAAACTTCTTAATCTTGATTTTCATATTTCTTTCCATTTCTTTACACCTGGAAAATTAATACCACAGATCTCCCACTATAACAACGATTATCATAGTCTCGAGCCAAACCATTGACCTCAAAGGTGTCCCCTTGAAGCCAACAAAGCTCTGATACCAAATGTAGATTTTAACCTTGTACAATATTTACTACAAACAAATTTTCAGTAAAAGAACAAAAAAGATACAATGGAAAATACACACATTACACAGAGAATTTTCCCCTGGAAAGCCAAACCAGGAAAACCAACATATTATATATTCATTCATTGTGAGACATTGTTTACAATACAATATACATATATGAGCCAACGACATCCAAAACCTTAACCCAGTGACCTGGATTAGTCAACAACCCTAACTCCTTAACCGGAAATAGAAAACCATCGGCAAAAAACCATGTGCCAAAAAACCACCCAACATTGGACAAGAAAATCAAGGAAACACAAAAAAAGAGGAAAAAATGTGACTCATTTCCCAAGGAAATTTTGTTTTCTTGGGGGTGCTACCTTTGAACCCCCACACGGGGGGTTGTTTCCCCCTTATACGCCCCCTAAAACCGCCATGTGCGCTAGACGCAATGTAGAAACTACTTCTCATGCAAAGAATATAACACACACCCAACACACCTCATCCCCCCCGTAGCTAAGGCACGGGACCGTGCCTTAGCCGTGGGGGACTGGGGCGATGCTTGGCATTGCCCAAGCCCAAATATCCTCATGGGCATGCCCATGCCTTGGCCACGATGCTATCCCCCCACAGCCAAGTCATAGTCTCAAGACCATGACTTGGTTGCATGGGGCCATCCCTGTGGGCATTCCCATAGGGTTGGTTGGGCTAGGGCGATGTCGGGCATCGCCTCAGCCCCCCATGGCTAAGGCACAGTCCCATCACCCTAGCCTTAATTGTGGGGGGGCTGAGGTGATTCCCGACATCGTCCCAGCTCCCATGACCAAGCCTTGGGCACACCCGATGCTTGGTCATGGGCCCCATTCCCCCGCGACGAAAGCACGGTCCCACGAGACCGTGCCTTAGCTACGGGGGGGTTGGGGCGATGCCCGACATTGCCCTTGCCCCCAAGACAAAGACTTGAGAATTTCCTAGTAACCACCATGGGCCAAAACTAAAAACATTTAAGTAACAAACAATAAAAAAAGCTAAATGTTTTTACAAAACTATACCTAAATTTGACTTTTTTTTCTTCTTCTTTTTTCAAAAAATCTTAAGGATTTTGTTAAATGTTTTTGAAAAAAAGTCTCAATTTTTTTTAAAGTTGGGATTTCTTTAGAAAAAATTAGAAAACATCTAAAAAAAATTACGATTTTTAAATTTTCACATAAAAAATTATTATATGATTCAAACATGATCTTATAATTGTTGTTTTGGTAAATGGTAAGAATTTAAAAAACAACTAACCTTTGAAATGCTAGATTCTCCTTAGATGTCTTCTCGATGTTTATCCATTGTAGCTTGCTCCAAATCCTTTAACGAATACTTCCCAAGATATCACACAATGTAAAGAGACAAAACAAGACTGTGTATATATAACACATATGATATAAATTATTGTTAGTATAACGAATGTGGGATAACTAAAATTTAGGTATATTGTCTACATATATACCTAAAATTATATGGATCATCACTATGTTTAATGAATGTGGGATAAATAAATAAACATGAGAGATATTGTAATTAACATGTAAATAACAAAATAAAAGAGTAAAAGTTGTTTTTAATGTTTAAGGGAAAAAATTGGGGGAAATTTTGGAGGGAAAATTTTGAGGGGGAAATTTTGGAGGGAAT
>JZKD02S2233436.1:120225-140616 GCA_000966675.3 Picea glauca
ATATGTATTCAGAGCGACCCAGATCAATGGACAAGACAAAAGGGAGTATTCAAGAAAGTTAAAGTTATTGACGGTTCTGATTAAAGAGAATGAATTAGAAGACAAAGCCAGAGATAAGATAAGAATCCAAATGAATAATACCATTGGAGAGCCTATGAAAACACATGGTATACAAAGATAAAGAAAAGGTATACAAAGACCCCATTGTAGAGACATTCTCCCAAGTTATTGTTCATAAAGTTATATAGGATCTTKCTARGGCAAGGAAAAGAAGGAACATGTTCAAAATATTGAAGGCTTCAATCTAGACAAGGAGATCCATATGGTTTTTAGGCATAAGGAGGAATCCCATTTATCACATCCCAAAATAAAGGAGGCAACCTTCATTGATAGGATCCAAATTAAAGGAAGTGATAAGAAGAAGCTGCAAAAAACAAGAAGTAGACAGGAAAGGAAAAAAAAGAACAAATGCATGAAAGGGACCGTGGATATGAACAAAGATTAGAAATTGAAGGCACTGAGTAGAAGGTTCCTATCACTAATGAGAAGGAGACCTCTTTCCGAAAGAGACTTGCTTTTCATAAAATAAGAAAAGATGAGAGCATTGTTTTTTATTCTAGTAGTTTGAACTCTTCTAAAAATTATGGCGTTGAGTATATACCTAGCACTAATAATAAGTATCACTTCATATAAATGGTGATGAAGCATGAAGGAGGTCAAGTTGTAATTGAGGAGGTGTTGGAAGTTGTCCCAACCCTTTTTGAAGCGTCGTTATTATAGCAAACTTGTGGCAACATCCGTCAAATGCAACATATTTATAGATTTTGTAACGTCGCAATTCCGACGTAAAAAAGTCCTAAGTGACCGTTGGTATTTTGACTTGGTGAACATACTAAGGTGACCATTGGAGGGGAAAACCTAGTTTCCAAAACGTCGCAATTGTGACATACATTTTCACCAACGTGGAAAGAGAGACGTTCCAGTGGAAAACATGGCAAGAGCGACGTTAACGTGGCAAGACCGACGTTAACATGGCAAGAGAGACATACATCTTCACCAACGTGGAAAGAGATAGGTTCTACTGGAAAACATGGCAAGAGAGACGTTCCAGTGGAAAACGTGGCAAGAGCGACGTTAACATGGAAAGACCAACGTTAACGTGGCAAGAGAGACATACATCTTCACAAACGTGGCAAGAGAGACGTTCCAGTGGAAAACGTGGCAAGAGCGATGTTAACGTGGAAAGACCGACGTTAACGTGGCAAGAGAGACGTCAACGTGGCAAGAGTGACATTATCGGGCAACATGAATTCTTTTTTTTTATAAATTTCCTCTATTTTGCAACAATATGGACAATTTTGTCCATAACGCCGCAAATAAAACGTCGGAATTTTTACAATGTGTACTAGTGAGTATCTCTCGAATAGTCCTATATAGCTACTGCTTCTACCAAATGGGTAAGGTAGTCAGTTGCAGTAATGATGTACCTACCCTTTGAATTCTTGGCAATAGGGTTGATTGGTCCAATGAAGTCAACTGCCTATTTCTCAAATGCTTGTAGAGCTCTAACTGGTTGCAGTGGTAATTTGTCTTGGTGTGACGGCTTACCCACTCATTGACAAACATCACATGATCTAGTGTATAATTTTGCATCCTTGAAGAGTGTTGCCTACCAAAGTCCTGCCTAGAGAACTTTTTTTGCAGTAACCTTTCCTCCTATGTGGCCTCCTGTGAATCCACTATGGCATTCTGAGAGTATGTCATGTCTTTCATGATCCAGGACACATCATCTGAGGATGTTGTGGAGTCCTAGTTTATACAACTGTCCGATGATCAACTGGTAATCTGTTGCTCTAACAATCATGTGGCATTTCTGGGTTGCGGAATATGTTTATGGACAGGTCCTTGTACTTAGGAAGACTGTTATGTCCTCTAGGTACTCCGATACGGCCTCAATCTTGAACAAGTATGCATCTGGGAGTTGATCATCAAATGCTCCACCACTTTCCCCTGACTCTAACCTGGACAAGTGATCAGGTCCTACGTTGCATCTTCTCAGCTTGATGACAAATTCAAAGGAAAATTCCTAAAACAACAGCAACCATCTACAAATTCTTCCCTCCAACACAGGTTTGTTAATTAGATATTTCAATGTGGAATGATCAGTAAAGAATTTGAAATGAGACCCTAACAATTAATGTCTAAATTTCTGCAAAGCATAAATCATGGATAAACCCTACCTTTCTGTCGTTGTGTAGTTTCACTCTGCTCGTGACAACTTTCTACTCACAAATTAGATAGGGTGATCCATAGCTCCATCACCAGGTTGCATTAAGATAGTTCCAAAGGCAATTCTTGAAGCATCTACATGGTCGTGAAATTCCTTCTCCCAGTTTGGGAATATCAATATGGGTGTTGTGATGAGTTTCTCCTTAAGTATCTTGAATGATTTATCACATTCTGGGGTCCATTGAAACATTTCATCCTTTCTTAGTAGGTTTTCTAGAGGTGCAGTAATGTTGGCATATCTTCGGATGAACCTGCGATAGTAACCTGTGTGTCCCAGTGTGGAGAAGAACTGTTTGGCACTCAAGGGTGTATGCATATTCACAATGAACACAACTTTGGCTGGGTCTACCAATACTCCTTCTTGATAGACTATGTGGCCCAACAAATTTTGATGTGGTACAAAAAAGATACACTTTCTGAGATTTAGTGAGATCTGCAACTCTCTGCATATGTCAAACATTAGCCGCAACAATGCTACATGCTCCTTGAGTAGGCTATATATTGTTCAATCATCCATATAGACTTCTATAAACTTGTGAATGAACTCTCTAAAATTTGTTATCACAATCTTTGAGAAAAATATAGGGGCATTCTTTAAGCCAAATGGCATCACATTGTATGCGAAGGATCCCCATTCTATTAAGAAAGTGGTTTTCTCTTTGTCCTCTTCAGTGATATTGACTTGGTGGTATCTTGAAAATTCATCTGTGAATGAGTATGCTTCCCTCCCCACAACCTTTTATAGCACCTCGTCTGTAAAAGGTGTTGGGAAAGGGTCATGCACACATGCATATTTGAGACTTTTGTAGTCTACATACTCTAATATCCTCTGTGCCTTTCTTTCTTTGAATAACTATCGGGATAACCCACTCTGCTTCTTCTACTGCAAAAATGAGTCATGCTTCCAACATCTTGTCCATCTCCTTCTTAACCTTCTCTTTTATTCTAAGGTTAAGATAGTATGGTCTATTTCTGACAGGCTTGGATCCTAGTTTCAATTCAATATTCATTTCTCCCATAACTCCTTTGATTCCCTTTAACTCTAAAAAAGTCTTTGGGAACAAATCCTCATATTCCCACAACAAAATCTGTATTTATTGTCCAGTTTTCTCATCCCAGTAGTCTCCCACCATAGCTATCTTAGGTTTCCTTATGGTCCCTATATTGATTTTGTGAAATTTTAATGGGTGATTGCAGGAACTATCAGTCTGATTGGGTATGGTGTTTTGAATTTCTCTGCTCCCCTCTTTCTCATTTATGGCTAGGTTCCTCAATTCCCCTAAGTAATCTAGGCTTTCTGACTCTCTGCTAATCTGATAGCATTCTATAGGTTTCTTAGTTGAAGGCAAGTGGATATTAGTATGAATTTATTTGTTATGTTTGGCACATACCACTATGTTTGATTTCTTATTACCATTATCTGTAAAAATAAATTATTTAATCTTTTGCAGGACTACTTCAAGCTCAGGGTACTTACATGTAAATGAGAATTCCTTGCAAAAATGAGCTGCCAGTGTTTGCTATTCATTGGTCTGTCTTCTGGTTTCCTCATGTATAAACCAATATTTTGGGATTGGACCTAAGCAGTGGGGAAATACCTAAACCCAAAAGTGAGAGGGTATTCCCATAGCTTGCCACTGTGTCGCACACTGTTCAATATGTATTCTAGGATTTGATTCTCAACTGAACAGTTGCACAACTTGGAGATCTGTCTGCATCTCTGATTCCATATGCTCATTATTATGGAACCTGTACTTGATAGCGTGCTTCACCTCGTCCCAAGTTCTGAGTATGGCTTTATGATTATCCCATCATCTGGCAGGGGTGTTCTGAAAAGCTACATCTAGTATCGATATTCTTTGATATTCTCTTACATTTTCTTCCATGTTGTGCAGAAAACTCTTTATATCTGATGTGCCACCATATACTGGGTGTTCTCTAAATTCAGTCCCAACCCATCTGGTCGCTCTGAAAGTTGCGCATGTTCTTGGGAATATTTCATGTAAACCTTGTTTCCAACAGTCAAAAGCCAATTATGAATCTTCATCTGTTGACTGTATGCTTCTCCAACTTACTGATCCATCAGCAGTAGGATTTATATAATTGTTTCTTGTTCCAGTTGTTACAGTGTACAACTAGTCCAAGTCTTCTCCCTCCATATTATTTTCTATCAGTTATGTATAACTGGGTCCTACATATGCATCCAAAGTTTCAACTACCTTTATTTCCTCAGCCTCTAAGGTCATGGTGTCTTTCTTTAAGTCGATTACTGCATAGTTTTCATAGGCCTAGTCAATGCCAAGTAGTGTAGGGTAAGGGTCCTTATCTCCCATGATCTCAATGATCTCAATGACTTCAAAGTCGACCACTGTCTTGACTCCTGCAACATTTATTTCCACATTCTCTAGTCTTCGTATGGGGAAGATACAATATTGGTTTTCCATTCTTAAATGAATTGGGGAATATGTCATCCTAGGTTTTCCTAAGGCTTCCCAGGTCTTCTTAGGCTGAATGTTCACATCGGATCCCAGATCCAACATGACATCCTTAATCTCAAATCCATCTAACTGGGCTACTAGTCTAAATTCTTTTATGGTTCATACTTTTCTTCGTTACACTCTCTGAGTACTCTTCTCAGGAAGATTAGCCCTTATTCTTGCCTTTAGGAGTTCTTTGTTCCCTAAAACTAGGTATAGCGCATTGCACAACTTTTATATTAGTTGATCATTCCCCAGAATGTCAGAGAATAATTGAAACCAAGGGTCAACTACATTTTGAGGTTTCTCAGGTTTGCTTGACATTGATATAGGTTTTCTCGGTGCAGGGGGTGAAGTAGGAACTTGCGCCCTATTAGGATAAACAATAGGCCATGGGGGTTTCTCTTGAATCTCCGAGATAGTAATATTCTAAAATAATTCTATGGCATATTTAAAGAACAACTTATGTTTAGAGGGTCGTACCTATGACCTGTCTTCTTTAAGTATTACTTTCTGGATTTGAGGTAGAATATCAACATGAGCTCCTGTCTTCGCTCCTCCTTGAGTAATGATATTAAGGTTGGAAAATTGTCCCTTAGTAACCCTCTTGATTTCTGAACTGATAAGGTTAGTTCCTCTTTGTCGTACTCTATCCTCCCATTTTTCAATTAACTCTGGCCAGTCTTCAGTTGTGTGCTCGTTGGTTCTGCAATGAGAGCACCATGGTCATCTTGGATGAGGATAGTCTCTAGCCAAGTGACCTTGTTCATCACAGTTATAACATATTCTTGGCCCTCTTCCCCCAGTTCTTCCTCCTCTGAAGTCTCCTCCGGCTCCACCTCCTCGACCTATTCTTGGTCCCTGAGGGTTTTCATTCACCCTTAATGTTGTTTGGTCTAACCTGTCTGCAAGTACATCTAATCCTCTACATTGATTGGTAGTATGCATGGTATAAACGCATAACTCACACTGTACTGTGTTTGGCACTGTTGAGTATTTCTGCATAATGGGGCAATGTCTTGGCCCATGCCCATGGATTTGAAAATTTTCACAATACTTAGTTGTTGGTGTTGTTTGGCCTCCTGGGAAAGCATGATATGGGGTGGGGTTATGGATTGATAAGTTCTTCGACACTTGTGCAACTCCTCCCGCGGGTCCTGGTGGGGTAGCATCAGATTTTGAGGAGGTCCTATTCCCCTTATTCATGGACATTCATTTGCCAAGTGACCTTCCATATAACATTTGTTACACCAAACTTGTGGTCATCCTAGTCTGGGTATTTTCAGCTCTGGAATCTTTTCTGTAAGTGTCAATATATGACCTTGTAGTTGCGCCAGATTCACATATACTGGGGTTCTGGTCATTCTTAGGTTCCCGAGGTATCCCACCATGGCTTCAATCTTCATCGATTGTTCCAAGACTTCTATTAATGCGGCTATCCCCTATTGCTTTAGCGAAATCTGATTTAGAGGCAACAACCCCTGAATGTACCACTCCCTTTGATGTTCTTCGTGGATTGGATGAGCCAACCTCCCTATGGAATCTTTAAAATTTTGGTTGTATTCCCAGGATGATTCACCTTCCCATTGTTGGATCTCATGCAACTTAGATAGAGCCTGTTGTTCTGAATGTGGTAGTTTGAACTATGTTATGAACCTTGTCTGTACCTCGCCAAGTGTGAATGCTTGACCTTCTGTTCCTGGAACTCCCAGCTCAATAATATTCATGTACCACTTGAGAGCATGACCTCTCAAGGTAGTCTGGAACTCGACCAACTTATTCAAATCTGGAGTTCCTCTAGATCTCCAGATTTCTTCACACAAGAACCAATGTTGCTCAACGTCTTCATCTCCCTTACCCCAAAATTTTGGGTATCGAGAAATCGAACCTCCCGCATGGCCAACCATTTTTTATATTTTTGTTCCTATCAATATAAATCCTAACAGTCCTACTTGCGATCTACTAGGGGATCCAAATATCCTCCTTGTACTCGCACTTCCTGGTTGTGACTGACTAATTAATTGTATTAGAACAAGACTAGCACGAGAAGGTAGTATCGAACTTACTGCTTGTATAGAAGACACTTGGGGTATGGGTGATTTATGGTTGGAAACACTGGATTTGAGACATTTTTCTTTGATCTGGGGGGTATCATTTGCTTACACTGGGACGATATCTTCGGCCAAATTCCTGATCTCTCCTATTATCGGGGTTGAATATTCTCTTTCTTCTCCAAGATTCATGCCGACTTCTTCCTCTCTTACGTCTGCACCTTCTCCTTCTTGTCCCACCTCTTGGGGACTTCTTTCTCTTTGTACTTATATTTCATTTAATATTTGACTAACCAATCTTTCCTATATTCTCATCTTCTACAATTCTTCCCTATGTCTTTCCTCTACTTCTCCTCATCCGCATTTTTTCCTCAACTTCTCAGACTGTGTTGCTGCTTTCTTGATCTTGCCTCACCACCACTTCTCAACTATGGTAGCTCTCCTCAAGGCTCGCTCATCTCTTGAGTCCATTTCTTGTTGTTTCCCCCCCAATTTTCAAATAACCCCTCCCCTCTCTTATGCCATGTCTCTCACCCTACCTTGCCCTACCCCAAGTGAGGGTGTTTACTCTGCCATCTCATTCGGGGACATAGTCAACATCCCCTCCTCCATCAAGAAAAACTTAATCCATAGGGGGATTTCTCTCAGCATCCTTCCCCTTGCATCTTTCTTGAAAATCACTTATTCTCACGAGAACGATTGGTGGTTCTTAGCTGAAAATTCAATAATATATCCTTCTAGTGTGGTGCTGACCCAAAAATCAACTGCTCGCGTGACTAGACAATCCAGCCTCTAGAGTGCTGCTAGATTTTCGGTGTCCCACGCTTATATCCTCTTGAATCATCTTGGAACTCTGGATCTTCTTGGAGCCTCTTTATCCAATGGAAAAATTATTCCAAGAATTTAACCCAAAAACTCTCATATTGGTCACTCGATCTTTCTAAGTAAAATATTTCTTTGCTAGTGTTTTCCACTGATTTTCTCCTCAGTTCCTCTTATTTCCATATGAAGGTGTCACAGTTTCTTTCCCACCATTGATCAATACCATATCTATGGATCCATGGAAGCATTCTCCCTACAGGTTCCCTTTTAACACAGGTCCCGGAAATGGAACCATTTTGTTGGTGCAAGTTTGATCAGAACAGGGTCCTTCTCAAGTTACCAACAATTGGTACCATGTAGTCTAGACTGTTGGCATTTTCATCTCCTCCAATGAGAATAAGTCTTACCCGAAGCACTGATGAGACATATAGATAGGGAAGGGTAGGGAAATGAATTAAGAGTATCCATAGAGCCTTCAAGAATCATTCTTGATCTTGCGCAAGAGACATAAATAGATCTGAAACATACATGTGCAAGAATCGAACCTACTTACTTTGCGAACAAGAATATAAACGTAGAACCATCAAATAGAACGTATATGCCATAAAGAAATATTGTAATGCATAAGTAAACACACAGAGACACATCATATTTGAAAATTTAGGTCCTTCTTCACATTATCTTCGGAATATTTATGTGATTATAGACTCAAAATTACAGAGTAGTGTGTTGTGCAGACTCTTGACTCTGGACTCATATCGCAGAGCTCCAAGTCTCAAACTGATAGATCGATTTGATTACAGACTCAAGAATCGATTTGACTCAACTCCCAACAATCAACTCGTAACCAACTGACCAACCACCACAACAATGGAAACAACCCTTTTACACTTATGTTCAACCCTATATATAGTTGGGTTGTGTTTTCTATTTTGGATTGCGCACTTCCTTGTTTTGTTGCAAACTTTTGTTGCTTAGTTGGTGTTGCGCTGTCTTTCACAACTGCTTTTTGTTGCTCTTTCTTGCTCTATTGTCCAGCTTCTGTTGAAGCTTTCATAACCCGTTCTCAATTAAAACTTGCGCAATTCCTTATCCAAAAATGAAGGGCCCAACACATATACTGATTTGAAGTGGCATTAAATATAGCAATAAAGAACACATGGAAAATCATCTTAGTGCATAAATTGGCTCCTAATAAAATCTATACTATTTTTTATGTTTGTCAATAAATTCACAACAATATTTCACCCCAACTTTGAAACTAAATCTAAAACTTAACAATTACAAGCCAACCCAACCTCGTTCAAAACCTCACAGGATGACATCTACACCTAGACTTATTTGTAACAAATGAAGAGAGGGAAAATGTAAAAAAACTATAAAAATGGGAAAAATAAAGAGTACCTACCTAATACAATACCATCGAGGCCAATATGAATACTTATATGAACTACAATTCCATGCAATGACTATGGAGGAAAAATCAAATGAAAATGACTAAAGAGGTATCAAAAGTAGATGGTAAGTAAATAAACATGAATGTAGTGTAATATCTAGAAGGGGAACCACTAGGGTAGCACAAATATTTATGGAAACTGAGTATAGGGGTGACCAATAGGTGTAGACATCGAGGATTGAATTAGCAGGAATTGAATATGGTAAACATGTATAAGAAGTATATGGGTGAAGAAATCAACAACAAAAAGGAACAATAAAGAAGGTAGATGAGTCGAGATGATGTAGAGGAAGGTCTGGACAACTATAGGGTTAATAAATGTTGTAGTTGATCTTAAAAAAACACCAAGAAGAGAGGTTGAGCGTGATGCAATAATGATGAAAAGTGATTTACTCTACCCTAATTCCTAGAGTAGATCCTAGAAGGAAGAAAACTAAGGGCACAAGATAGCAAACCTAATGCTGAAAACCTATGGAGGGTTTGTTATTCATAAAATCTACTAAATAGATCAACGTAGTCAAATAATATATGGTAATAAGGGTTTCATAATAGTGTCAAGATGAATGGATCATGGATAGGCCTTCAATAGTTATTGTAAGGTAGCTAGAGAGGTAGTGGGGAGGCCCATAGGGCCCATAGTGATAATAGTGGAGGCTATTCAATGTAAGGTGGACTAGGTCCACTATATTATTAAATAAGGCCCACTATGGTAGTTGGATATAATAAATGGGTAGTTAGATATAATAAATATAAGAGGACTTCTTAGAAGGTTCTACCTCTAGAATATTCCTCCTCTAGAATGTTCTTAGGTGATGGTAGTGTTGGGCTCTGGATTTGATACATTTTATTACAAATTCTTGGCTTCTTTCATGATTGGGTTGCTAATATTTTTATACTTATGAAGTCTTCTTCTTATGGATTCTTGAAAAAACTTACTCATATGTCGTGGCATTCTTTTGATATCATTGCAAACACTACTACAAGAAAATGCATCCATTTTTCTATCACTACTACCTTCAAACATCAAGCACTTTCAGCCGTCTGTGCAAGCTACTAAACAGAGGTGTTCCAAATCTTATTAATGGTATCACTCATTGTAACAATGGAATGGCAGTTTATAGAAATCAAGATAATGATGAAGGATCATTCGATCAAGTTCATATACTTGTCGTGATGAGCCTGAATGGACAAATAGAATATCACTGAAATGACATATTGTGCATACCAATTTGTGAATTGGTTAAGCTATTTGTTTTCCTGGGTTCTGTACGTGGATATTTGTCTCTTTAACATAATGTTGATACTAAACAGAACTTACCAGTACCAGGTACCAGCTCGCACCCAGTGAAGATATCAACGAAGCTGCTAAATTTACCCAGCTCTTAGAAGGTTTGGAAGGTTTGATAGGRAAATTGATATTGAAGTTCCCAATGAAGTGGGACGATTGGAAATCCTTYRTATCCATACAAAGAATATGAGTATTTCTAAAGATGTTGAATGAATTGCAAGTACAGTATTCAAGTAACAGGGGAAAAATGATTTTATTATGGAAACGAAAAGTACAGTAACTGGGAAATCTTGAATCGGGGATAAATGCAGTGATTATATTCTGAGTTTCTTCGTGCATACTCTATTTGTATTCATTGTGTGATCTTGAGAAGATCCTTGTTTTAAAGGATTTGTATTTTTCCAGTAGTTATGAAGACAGAAGGATATGCATGGATATGTTGGAGCTGATCTCGTAGCTCTGTGCACTGAGGCTGTGTTACAATGCATCAGGAAAATGGATGTTATTTACTTAGAGACTATCGATGCTGAAATCCTCAATTCTATGTTTGTTACCAATGAGCATTTCCAGACTACGATAAGCTCCAGTAACCCATCTTCCCTGCATGGAATTGTTGTCGAGTGTGCTCTTTTACAAACCACCAGGTTTTGGAAAGACTCTGCTTGCAAAAGCTATTGCTAATGAGTTCCAGGACAATTTCATCACCGTAAAAGGTCCAGAGTTATTGCCACGCATGTTTATTTTACTAAATGTATTGCCTTTGTGTCATGAGATTAGGGCATTCAAGAGTCGGTTGCAAACTTAATGGTATCGCCTATCTTAAGGGGCGCATAAGCATTCGGTTGCACATGTAATCATGCTTATCAAGAGACACGGGTAAAGGCAATCTTAAATCGATTGGGCATGTAAAACGTGTCTCATTCTCCGGTGATACTCTTAAAACCGTTTTGTAACTACTTGTTTATCCAGGGCGCAAAGCCATGCATTGTGGGGGATCTGAAATGTTATATACAGAGCTGCTATGCTCGAGAAGGGGGAGAGGAAGATAGACAGAGCATAGATTAGATAGAGGAATGGAAATCTCCAAGCACTTGTATTGTTCTTTTCAATAAAGTAGTTAAGAGTTTCATTGATACGATTTCTGTCATTGTAAGTTTGTTGTAAGTTATTCGTTTTCAGTATGCATTGATTTAAAGAACGGCCTGTTGACAGAGAAGGTAGGGCCCCCTTCGATGGAAACAAAGCTGTATACATTGCATTTACAGTAGACTCCATCTTCATATTTGAACATCATCTTTCAGCAAAGATTCGATTCCGCTCTACATTGTCATTTTTCTCATTGGTTTAATAGAACAGAAATAGCATTTCATTTGATTGCAACAGAGGGTTTAGCATTTCAAGGTTCAAGTTTAGACGTTATCTTTTCAGCCATTTCATTTTCTCAGTTTTCATGTTCAGATTGCTTAACATTCAGGAACTAGCCTAGATATCTCATGAGATAGGGAAGTTTCATTTGATTACAATAGAGAGTTTCATTGCATTATAAAATAGAAGGTTGCTAAGTTGTGTGGAGTAATAAGTAGCAGAAACTTAATTGTTTTTAGTCATCAGTGTGCAATAGACCTTTTACACGCATATACAGAACAATTTTATGAAGTTAGTATAGAGTAGTACAGAGTAGTGCAGAACAAAGTAGAGTACAGTAGCTTCTTCCAGCAAGTTTCTTTTAGCAGTTCAGAGATTAGTTTGGCATCCTTTAAACCCCATCTTCAACCCTGCATTTCCTGTGCTCGTTCCTCTAAGTCTACCTTCCCGGGTTGACAATTAAATGTTGATTCATATGTTATATATCCAATTCGACAGGTAGCACTATATAAACGGGTTCAAGCAATGTAATGGGACATGAAGAGAAATATTGTATTGTGAGTTGTAGCTCAATAGGAAAATTCCCCCTCGAAAAGGCAAGTGAACAGGAGAGGATCCCTTCCATAATAGGATCCATTGTATGGTGTTTCCCTACCTCAAGGGTTTGGTAATAATAAAGAGTGGTTTATTTTATCTTGCCTTGTGGATCTATTGTGTATTCAGTATTTGTGGTGATTATATTTGTAGATCTATTCAGGTTCTTAAAATTCATATAATAAAGTGGATGGACTAAGCAACACAATCATCCCATCAAAAGAAATAAAATTCACCAAAAAACACCTTACAACGTAATAAAATTATTTTGAAAAACATATTACAAAAAATTAAGTTAAAAAATAAATGAACTCAAAATTACTTTAAATTAATCTTTTATTAAAAGATTAAAAAATAAAACAAATAAAACTATAAACTTTATCATTTGTTTACCATCTGAGGTTGTCTCTATCGATGCAATAAACATGTATGGAAATTTTGGATTTGTCCATGAATTGATAGAATCCTTATAAATGGCATCAATAGAACCCCAAGGTATACACAATTTCACATATAGGGCATTGTATGTAGTATAGACATAATACACCATACACTCCTATGAATTAGATGCATAGATACGATTTATAAAAAGATATAAATTGTTTATCACAATGATGTAAAATTTATGTATAAATAGTGCCACTGCAGTGATGATGTCCCTGTTGAGATACCTTTTGCATGCTCGATGATAGAAACTTTACATCGTAGAAACCTATGTTTTTCTTTCCAAAAAAATATCTAATATGCTCAATTTAATATAGTAAATACATGGACGAAACAAATATATAACCAATCTGATAAAAACATCAAAACAAGGCATTCAATGTATTTACAATATTAGGCATGTGACATATTTTAGTTCCTCAAAGTTCCCTATTTCCAAATAGAGACACAGGGGTAGAAGAAACATTTCTTTCTCTCCTCACACTTTCTATAATAGTTGACAATTCCTATAGTAGCAGTAAGGGTCTATAGTGATATTTTCAACATCGAGAGCAATTTCTAAAGAAATTCCAACAAGAAGAGTGTTGCAGATAGCAAGAAAACCATTGTGTGATTGCCTTGTTGATAGTTTATTCTTATTTTGTTGCTCATATACTTTCTTCCACTCTATCTTGTCCATCTTTTTCTTTCTTTTATAGATTCTTAGTTACATGAAGAGTTCCAAAAAAGTGTCAAATTACTTGTAGATAGTGTAGACAATTTAGAAAATAGTAATGTACAGAACAATGCCTAAAACATGTTGGAAATAGACAAGTTTTAAATTGGGTCAATAAGTTTCAAAACTATATGGACTTGTTGATTGTGTATTAACTTAGAATACATATAGACCAATTGTAGGATGGAGTTGTATATGTATACTTACAACAATTGTAGAGATAATTAGTTTCTTCATATCTTGCATTGTGTATGTTCTCAAATATATTATAAATGTTGACGATGTTGTGTGGAAGACCCTCTCTCTGACATCTCTCTTCTTGGTTATATTTTTAAAAAGCATCAGAGGAAATTCCCCTTTTTTCAATTGTTGTTCCATCGAAGAAAAAAATGTGCATATGTGTTGAATATTTGAAGATGCAACACAGGATAGTATAATAGTTATGTAATATTATTGGGGATATATTATCATGTGAAAGTAAGAAACAAGATGGATATAGAAATTAGTACCATTGCATTTTCATCCTTTGAGTTTCCATCCTTTATATGAAAAATGTGTTGCAACCTGACATTTTTGGAAAATGTGACGATGGTGCCAATAGTTTCAATTGGGTATAAGTATTTATTTTGTGCAAATTGTCTTATTGTTGTGTTCAGTATGAAATTGTATTCTATGCAAGTCGTGGGCACTATTTCTACAAGACTTTAGTAATCAAGTGATATAATACGATCATAGTCAGCATGATCGTATATAGTTTTTGGAAGTATTTTAAAGTCTGTATTGGATATTTCATTACCAGGAATAATATTTTCCTCATGTTTTTGAACAAGGTGTGCATGGATAGTCAATGTGATTGTCATCAATTGTTTGTTGTCAATCATATCATCATGTAGAATGCGACATATCCTATCTTCTTTGTCCAAATAGGTTTTGTATACAACCATTATGTCTCCGATGAATACCAGTCTGATGATTGTTCAAGTCTTCTACTGATACTATATTTGGTGATGTTGTTTTGGGCCTGTTGACAATGTTTGAACATAAGAAGTGATATGAAGGACATTTTGTATACATTTGTTTTTCATAGTATCACAATTAGCTTCATAATTTGAATGAATTTTATTGGTTAGAGTTTAATAAACACACCTTTTAAGTTGTGCATGTTGCACTATGTTGGGTACTCCACTTGTACATGTCGATATTTCCTTTGAACTAGAAACAATGGTTGTATATGACATTATCTTATTTACCATGGCATAGAAAAAATAATTAAGTGAGAATATATCTTTCCTAAATGTAATAGAGACATAATATATGAATATTTATGTGTTTGCATGTCGTTGTTTTGATGTTTGTGATGATTGATTACTCATTCTTCCCTCATTTGTCCAACTTTTCCTAACGGAAACATTTGTACATTGACTATGTAAAAAACAAGCATGTACAATATATTATATGACACTTTCACATCTTTGATGTCCGCATTTTTTGTAGGAAGGAAATAACATTGAAACATTGGTGTAGATGATAGAGATATAACATATCATGATACTAAAACATGAGAACATATTTGGAGGAGCAGACACCAAAAAGTACCTAGTGTCACTAAACAATGTCGAAACAAGCATGTGCATTGTATGGGATTTATAATCATTACTGACATACCTTTTGGAACCTTGTTTTTCAGTTTCCTCCCCTACACCACTTAGGAATTTTTCCTCTTGTTCAATTGTTCTATTTGTTTCAATGTTAGCAATATACATAATACAATGGACATGAAAATAAGTTATTTTGTAAGAACAATATGCAATATTGACATACAATAAAAGAGGTGCAAAGTGATAGAGTAAAAGATAAAGCTAGAAGCATGTACCTTTTTATTTTCCGTTCCATGTTTGTGTTTATATAGAGTTTATTTTTTCTAAAATCTATTACAAACCACGTTTTTTTCAAAAGCTTGATGATACCATTTATTTTACGAAAATGCAAAATTTGTCTAATATACAGAAGGAAATCCAGAGAGACAGTTGATACCATCTAAATGATTTTATTTTATGTTACAAAGTATCGAGATATATGAATAAATTCCATTAAGATGCAATGCAAATATGTGATGTATTTTTTCTTCATTGACTAGTTACTTATGTACTATACAAACCTTTCGGCATCCATGTTGAAGTTTTCTAATCCATTGGAAAGAGAAGGGGGATTTGTATATATTTAAAAAAGATAGGGAAGTATGCTTTGAAACATGGGAATATGCAATTGTGTAATCTGTTTTATATGTATTTCATAATTCAAGTAGAAGACAAATTGTATCATGGTCATTCCAATATGCGCCTAACATAAAGAGTTTGGATTTTCCATTGGCACATTTTACCATACATGGTCAATAATTTTTTTTTGTACATGATTTATCTTTCCCAATAGGAGGTGGAGATTGTAATTTCACATGTAGTTTTCTATTTTTCTTGTTTTGTCAATGCTTTGTAACATGTCAATATTGAAGTCTCCTAGAATGATAATGATTTCGTTCAAATGTAAATGGTACATTGCTTTTGAAATGGAATGCATTATGTTAGTCAAAGTTGCATGTGGTGTGGCATAAATATTCATTATTGCAATGTATGATTCATGAATTATTACCTTTGCTAGCAATGCCTCAACGTTTTGTTCTTCAAAATGCATATGTTCCAAAATTGGTCTATGTTTTTTTACTAGTATCATCACTCCATGTTTAATGCAATTTGATATGCAATTGAAGTTTCGAAATTATCCATGTTCCATGCATAGTGCCATGGATGTTTCTTGCAAGCATATAAAATTAGATTGCATTGTGTCATAATCATTGAGTATATCATTAATATCTGCATTTAGGCTACGTTTATTTGGTGAGATAATTGAAATGGATGATTATGATTGTATGGACTGGTAATCATATTCTAGACTCCATTTTTCACTACTCTAAAGGCGTTGAATCTCAATATCAAATTTGTGTTTGACCTTGAATTTATCCTCTGTAAGAGAAGTTAGAAAATACAAGGATTATATGTTTATTACATGAGATAGAGTAGTGTATTCTAATCCATGTATTTGTATTCCAATAGGGTCAAATGCGACATTGTCAAGTGTTAAAACTTGTGACTTGTGTATTATGCGTTCACATGCAATTTGAACTGCAAACTTCTTTCGGATCTTCCACTGATCTGTCTTTACTGTCATTGATATTGGTTTTACTATTCGTAGTATAGGTGTCCAATTCGGGGAGTGTCTGAATTATATAGATAAGATAACTTGTTAGCTTGTTGATGTCCAATATGCAGATCATGGAACTTAATCCACATAACATCAATTTTATCGCTTTTCATATATGCTTTGATTATTCCATATGCACCATTGACCAAACCATCTTGTGAATCATAATTGCAGGCAAATGTTTCAACTAGCATGTCAAATTTTAGGATGCGTTGTGAAGGAAACATAGCTATATGTTGATGGTATGACACATTGGCGTGGTTCTCTTCTTCTAGGTCAATTGCATTGATCATAATTTCATTGTCAAGCATGAGTGATATCATGTACTTGTTATGCACTGTGACATCCTTGTTCTTGTAAAATAGGTACATAAATGTTGGGAAGTTATCACTTGTTTGGTTGTTTGTTGACATTTTGTTCAGAATTGCAATGAACTTTTCATTTGTATGGTGCATTGTGGTCCATAATTCGAAGCATTTTATATTGTCTTTCTAGAAGTCGTGTGTTATTGTTTGCATGTTCATCGTAGGTTGTTAAAAAATTAGAGAATCATGTATGGGTTTTTCTTGGTAAAGATTATCACAAAATATCATATCAATTTTTCCAAAGTACTTGGTTTGCACATGTTTTATGTCCCTTAGTCGGTTTTCAATGGCATATAAGAATCGAATTCCAATCAAAGAGGCTTCATCTATGAAGAGAAGTTGTAGTTCATCATAAAGCTTTGACAAGGTGTCTAACATTTCTTTTCTAAGTGGAAGAAATTGGGACTTGTTAAAAAGAATCAACAATTCGGAGTGGATTGTTGTTCCACCTGCATTATATGCAACTTTACCTGTATATGAAAGTATCATCCCCTTCGGCTCCAAATTGTACTAAATGCATCACAGATTCGTATAAGCATTTGGAATAATTATTTCGCTGTAAATATATTTCTCGTTCTTTCCCCCCTGTAAGGAACAAGTGCACGAATGTGTGTTTGTACTTATGTTTCTTTAGTGCAATATCCTTGACAATAGACAATAAACAATAACTAGGAATGAAACTTACCGATGAATGATGAATGATGGTGGAACTCAATTGTTGGTGCATGCAAGATTTGAACCTTGCAAAGTTTAAGCAAACAACGGTACCTAGCGAATCAATGTTGAATTTGTATGTAGTTTGTATGATGGTCTTGGAACTCAATTTCATTCCAAATATAGAAGGAAAAATATGGACAAATATGAAATAGAATGTTGAAGCACCCTAGCGATGGAGAACCCCATAATTATAGTTGATGATGGAAGTGGCGGTGGATGACAATATTATCAAATTTCACTGCATACAAAGATCATATGACTTACTGACTTAACCTTTAGAGATCATCTTACTTACATTTCAGATCTATCTGGCAATCAAATAGACATGAATTTAATGATATCAATCGATAAATGCATTATGAACATCGATAAACTTAGTTTATACAAGATTTGAAAAAATGTATTATGCCCTGTTTTAAGGACCTCGAAAAGAACATCAACAAAGATATAATAAACTCAATATTCAGACTATGTAAACATTGACAAAAAGAACTCAAAAATAAAAATTCCAACTTATTAACCATATTGATAAAATCAATTAAAATATCATTAAAAAATAAAAATTATTTTATTTTTCTTATGTACTTTAAGTAGCACAAAAATATATGTACAATGAAAGACAAAGTAATTGAAGATCAAGGAGGAAAACACTATAGTTATGCAAGGACTAATATCTCCCTTTCTGCTCAGTTTCTACCTGGCTTAGATCGGCTACAAAAAAACGACTCTGGCTTCTCATACTTGGAGAAATGTACTTAAGTCTTTACATCTTTTGGTTCATTGGTTAAGTTGGAGCCCTGGTTTTGGACATTCAATTTTAATAGGAAAGGATCTGATTATGGGTATGGGTAAATCCTCCTTTCTTTCAAAATCACTCTTAGCCTCACTAAATCAAAGAAGCATACACTATCTTTATCAGGCTAGAAGAGCCATATGCTCAGGAATGATTTTCTCTTCCTTGTTTGAAAGTGTTGAGCTCGGTCTCGTGGGAGATCAAACTACAGAATGGGAACTATTTTGAAGGACCCTTATCGACTCTGGTGTTCAACTACAAGACAGACCGGACTAGTTGAAATGGACTAGGGGTGATAATTCATGCAAACTAACTGTTAAAATTGTCTATTGTGCCTTAGCCACAAAACTTTGGCATCAAACTATTGGTGGGTGGAAAAAAAAATTGTGGACCTTGGATTGTGCCCTAAAAATAAAAAATTTCATTTGGTTATCTATGGAAAATAAAATTCTTACATGGGATAATCTTCAACGCAAAGGTTGGTAGGGCCCAATATCTGTCATTTGTGTCTAAAGAAGCGGGAGACTGTAAAGCACTTGATGGTAAACTGCTCTTTTACTCAAAAAGTGTGGGAAAGGGTTAAAAGAGCTCTAAAACTTACTTATGTATGGGAGGGATCCACAATGACAGATTTCTTCGAAAGTTGGAATAAACAAGATTCCATGTATCCTTCTCTACCCGCCATTATCATCTAGTTTGTTTGGTTGGAACACAACAAGGTTGTTTTCGAAAATGGAAGTCCCACTATTCATTCGCTAGTATGGAGATCTCTTGGAGGAGATGAAAGTCACACTGAAAAGGTTAAAGTACAAGCTATCAGATCCTTAAAGTCCCTACACAAAGACTTTATGACAACATGATGGTTTGATGGAGCAGCTCAATGAAATGGTCAACAAAGTGGTGTTGGAGGGGTGCTAAGGATTAATGATCATACATCATACAAATGGACTTTCAACCATGGACCAGGTACAAACACTAGGGCATAACTTTTGGGTGTTTGGGAAAATATAGCCTTGGCATCTCGGCTATACATCACAAAACTACAAGTTTTTGGAGACTCGAGAATTGTCATAGACTAGCTAAACAACAAAGGGAATCTGTAGGTTATTTCTCTAGACTGTTGGAAGGAAAGAATTAGAGACCTCAGCAAATATTTTATCTCTATCATTTTTTCTCATATTTACAAAGACTATAATAAGGAGGCAGATCTTCTATTCAAGCGGGCTCTTCAAATGCAAGAAGGAAACATAGTTTACAATCATTGGGAAGGTGGAAATGAGGGCCCCACCTTTTTATTAAACCTCTTCTAGCTTTCTATCGGGGAAATTTATCCCTCTTTTTTTGGTATTATCTGCATCTTTCAGTGGTCTTAGCAGATGGCTCTAGGTAGATTATTTGGGGTTGTGTTTTTTTTTGTAGCAACTGTGTATGGACTAGACATTTCTTGAAACTTTTTCTTCAACTTTCCATCTATGTTTTGGTTTTTTTGATGTAATTTATGTCTTGAGCATAGTTATATAATATAGAAAAAAAAATTGTTGAAAACAATGTACAGTGAAAGACAAAGTAATTGAAGATCAAAGAGACAAACACTATAGTTATGCAGGGACTAATAATGAATCAACATTTACACGTCTTCCATTGATTGACATGTCTCTTCCATGGTCTACATCAGTAATATTCTACAATATTATAAACCGCCAACCATTTGATTTTCGATGGTTTCTCGTATAAACAAGGGTTGCATGGCAATGCAGTCC
>JZKD02S2233436.1:143069-153610 GCA_000966675.3 Picea glauca
CAACTACTTGTCTCAACCATGTACCCAACATGTACCTCAACCAAAATCCCTCATCAATTTCATCATCCAAATCTGATTTGTAACTCTGTAATAGACCTGGTGTATAATATCACATACATGCAAACCTTCCTTAACTTTAACAACAAGAGACTAGCATTTTCATCAAACTTTACTTTAGTCTCACATGACTATTTTTTGATTAGTCAACAACCCTAACTTGCAATAATCATAACTATGTACCTGTAATGAATAAAGATTTGAAAATGGTGTGCAATGTTCTTCAATGTATTTTTTGCAATTCCTCCAGACTTCACTACTTGGAACCTCTAAGAAAATGAGTTATAGCAAAAATGACATACCTTGTTTAATTTTGGCTTATTCTAGAGAGCTAACTTGTAGAGTGTGCCCTGCACAGAATATTTGTTGTATGGATCTAAAAATTGTACACAGAATACTAAAAAATGTACTCTAACCAATACATTTTGTCTTACTGAATTTGGATCTGTTATGAAAGTGTTATGACATTTTTACCCTAAACACCTGTTTTAGACTAGTTTCAGGACTAGCCACAAACCCTATTTTCCATGGAGTGTAACTCCAAAAATAAAATGACCCACAAGATGAAATTTTTAACACAACTACTTGGATATGTTTCCTCAATGGCCTCCCGATTTCACGGTCTGAATCATTCTATAAAAAAAATTATTGTGAAAATGGTGAGATGACTTGTAAATAACATACCTTAGAAAGCATCATCAAAATAATGTATTCTCGCTTGAATTTCAACCTTTTTTACTTCACCTTCCCTCTGAAATTTGGCTTAGATATCATTTGGTTACCTAAGTCACATGTATGTATTCAATATTCTTGAGTGATTAAAATGAGAGAGCCTTGCCTCTTATTTATACTTTCATGTAGCTTCCTCAAGGGGTTACCTTTAACCATCTTAACCCACTTTCCTTATTTTAGGGTTAACCCGCTTCTAATTTCTCCATTAACTTTATTATTTAAATAATTTATTTTTTATTCATTTTGACTTATAGTACACTCATCACTTCACTTTATTATTTACCTTCTAAAATCTCTTAAACCACTTTGACTACTTTGATCTTTTGGGGCTTCTAGATTACTCATGAGGGTTCTCCAACTTCACATGGCCATAACTCTCTAACTGTGAGGAGTTATGTGATGTTCCACATACCAATGGAAATGAATTGACATGTACTATCCATATCAAATAGTCTTGCTTGAAAATATATCAAAATGCATACAATTATCCATCAAACAAACGTGGGTCCATTACCCAAACCTGGGTTCTCCAACTTCTCATGACCATAACTCTCTAACCGTGAGGAGTTATGTGACATTCCACATACCACCAGAAATGGAATGACATTTACTATCCATATAGAATAGTATTACCTTCAAATATATTAAAACTCATACCATTATACATGAAACCACCTTGGGTCCATTACCCAAACCTTTGTGCTACCAGAATTCACTACCAGACTTTCTCCAAGGGTTGACATCAATCACTAAGGGTTGAAATCAATCTACAATATCACTGTCCAATGTTTGACAGCAATGACAACCAAAAATCCATACCAACTATCCATCAACCTAAGTCAATTGTCTAACAATCTCCCACCTTGGCATTGATGGCTACACCAACATTGATGGAAACACTTAGTCATGATAACATTCATACTTATACTCCTCATCAATGTTTCTATCTCTCACCCTTTGACATCAATGGAAAAGGGTATCTCCCTTTGGGGTTTCTTCCCCCAACTGAACTCTCCTTGGCCTGCTCCCCCTATCTACATGCCTCTGTGCTCTCTCTCCAAGAATTTATATCCTACATCTGATAAATCTCTCCCCCTTTGTCATCAATGGAAAAGGTATCTTTCCATCTGGGGTTGCTCCCCTTAACTAAACTATCCTTTGGGATACCCCCCCTAACTTAACTCTTCCTGAAACTGAACCCCCAACCTAAACTCTCCTCTTTATGGTGCTTCCTCATGTAAATCTAAGAAATATAAGATAAAAATTCAAAATAATTCATTTTGGAGTAGAAATTACTCTGAGTCTCTGGCAAAAATACTCAAAGGCTTCCCTTGGAAGCAGTTTTGTAAATATGTCTTCCACTTGTTCCTTTGTGCCCACATATTCAACTCAGATGTTCTTCTATGCAACCTTTTCCCGTAGAAAGTGATACTTTATTGGAATGTGCTTCTTCTTGGAGTGCATCATCGTGTTCTTTGAGATATTGATGGCACTTGTATTATCACAATAAATTGGAATGGGCTCATCATAATCAACATGTATATCTAAGTAGAACGTTGCTCCACTGGTGCTTTATCGATCATCAATGTAGCCTTCCCAATCTGCATCTGTGTAGGCAATAAGTGATAGATCCTTTCCTTTTGGATACCATAATCCAAACTCTTATGTTCCTTTGAGATATCTGAAAATCATCTTTACTTCTAAGAAATGTGATTCTGTTGGTGTTGCTTGAAATCGTGTCACCTGTCCAACTACCTGCATTACATCCGGTCTAGATGTTGTCACATATATTAAGCTACCAATCATTGACATGTATTTCCTTTGGTCTGTAGACTTTGAATCATCATCTTTTCTCAACTTGCAACTGGTTTTCATAGGAGTGGTAGCTGGTTTTCAATATTCCATTCTGAACCTCTTTAGCATTTCTCTGATATACTTAGTTTGAGAAATAAAAATTCCTTGTTTTCTTTGACATATCTGAAGACCCAGAAAGAAGGATATATCTCCAAGTAATGGTATTTCAAATTCATTCTTCATATCCTTTACAAATTTCTAGCTTAACATGTCATTAGTACTTCCAAAAACAATATCATCAACATAAATTTCAATTAATAAAATACGTCCTTGAGTTACCTTGATGTAGAGGTTGTTGTCTGCACTTACTTTCTGTAGTTCGTAGGGGGTTTTGTCATTGTTGTTTCTGAGAATTACTCTGTTTTGAATGTGAACTGTTGTATGCACTGCATGTGTCCAAAAAATATCTGTAAATTTGGAATCCATTAGCATTTTTCGAGCCATTTCCTCTGTAATTATCATCCATTATGATAATGTTCCTTTTTCTCGGAACCACTCTCTAAACCAATCTATGAATCCATGCTCTCGTCCACTGTCATATATTTGTCCAAACCTTCTAAGTATTCTTATGAATCCATCTCTGTCCATACTGTCCAAGACTCTACTTGTGCAATTGTCCATAATGTTGACCCATTTATCACTATATTATCATGAAATATTGATTAATCTATCAAAATGTACTTCCGTTAACTGACTGCTCTGGATCTATCTTCTCAAAATATGCAAGTTTCTCGAATGATGGTTCTTTGGTTTGTCACATCTATTGCATAGACTCCACCTATGTAATATTCATATTACCTGTGATTATCTAAGTGGGATGGCTCAAAACAATTCTTTCTTTGATGTGTATTCATCATCATCTTCATTGGTAGATTCATCATCTATATGAGCTCTAACTTCTTTCTTTCTTTCTTTGGATTCATCTTTCACTACAATACCTGAAATTACAATATCTTCAACATGTTCCTTATTTACCTGTCCTCCTTTTCTTTCAGTTATTTTCCAAACCTTTTTGTATCTGACATATTTCTTTTTCTCTGTAGAATTTTCTTCATCTCATTTTATTTCCAATCTTGCGATCTATGGGACCTATTATTTGTTCACATGTTCTTCATGTTTTCTTATCCATACTTTCTTACATCTGATATCAATGTTCTCTTTCATGGAAGTATCGATCATGCTTCTACAATCAGTAGTTATGTCTCCATAATAATGAAATTTGTAACATTCAATGTTACGTGGGGCCACATAGGCATTTCTTGCTTGAACATTTCTTTTATAATCCCTGCAATCTGCAACCTTATGTCCAAAGTTAGTACAATAAAAACAATGACCATAAAATAAATTGTCATACTTAGAGTGAATGATATTCTTTGTGGCATAGTCCTTCTGAGTTTTTGCCTTGAATGATCATGATCATGATTAAATCTTCTTTGTGGCTTGAACATGGATGGTCTTCTTGAAGATGTATCTTCAATATTTTTCTTGGATTTTGGTTGACCATGATTCCTTTCTTTGGGTACTTATGCATAACTCTTTTTATTTTCTTCATTCTTCTTTCTAGAAACCTAGAGTGCTTCTCTTCATTCTCTATAACTGATGTGGATGTTTCTGTCTCTTTAATGTTCTTGTCGAGCTTGACGATTTTACTTCTCAATGTGTCAACTTCTTCTTCAAGCTTCTCAACCTCTTCTTCTTTCTTCATTATCTAAGACTTCATGACTTCTTCTGTTCTTTCGCTTCTTCAAGATGAATTTTTAATGTGATTATTTCTTCTTCAAGTCCTTTCTCTTCTTGACCAAACTCTACCTCAAGATGGTTTAGATCGTTAGTTCTTTCCTTAAGATGATCTGTCAATATCTTCTCTCTCATTTTTGCTTCTTCCCTCTGTGCTTCTATGTTGGCTTCCAAATACTACTTTTGATATTCAAGTTTTTATTCGATCTTTCTAGCTTCTTCTAGCCGAGTTCTTAAGTTCTCGATTATCTGTTGGGCTTATTTAAAAATGTGAACACTTTCCTTTTGTTTCATCAATTATTTCTTGAGTGACTTGTTTTATTCTCTTAGTTCATCTAAAGCATTAATTGATTCTTTGGTGATTATGTACTCTTCATCTTTTGAATCTGTTTGACATGGTGAACATAATTCTTCTTGATATGTATCTGCATCTTCTTTGGAATTTTCTGAATCTGCGATGGGTGAAGAATATATGTCATGTAACTTATCCCAAAGTTCTTTGGTTGATGAACATTTACCAACCTTTTCTCTTACCAGATTAGGTAACCCTTCCCAAATGAAATACATTGCTATTTTGTTATTCTTCTTCAATTCCTTCTTGGCTGCAGTCTTTTCTCTGTTTGAACTATTATATCATGTAAGAACTCATAGCCAAATATAATTTCCATGTGCCTGTAAAAATACTTTCTTCCTTCTGTTCCACATCTCATACTTAAAACCATTATGACCATTAAACATTGGTACTCCATTCTCAGAATAATCCATGATTCTCTTCCAGTGGTTAAATTGTTTCCTGAAGGAACTGGCTCCGATACCAATTGTTGGATTACTGAGAGGGGGGGGTGAATCAGTCATAGAGAAATTTAATATTTTTTTAAACCATAAAATGCAAGCATTATATCAATGTAGCATTATCATACAATAGTTGAAGAGTAAATAAAAATGAAAAAATGAGCAATCACACACATACATAGTACACCGGTGTTTTACGTGGAAACCCAAAGTGGGAGAAAACCACAAAATGATTTTTCTTACATGTATTTAAGAATTACATTCATTGGAAGCACCAACTTCCTTTGTTTTCCAGCTACAACTGGAAGGAGGCTCCAACCCCCTAGTTTCTCAGGATACAACCTGAAGGAAGATCCAACTCCCCAATTCTCTAGCTACAACTAGAAAGAGGCTACAACCCCCTAGTTTATCAGGGTACAACCTAAGGAAATCTCCAACTCCCCAATTATCTGGCTACAACTAGAACGAGGCTACAACCCCCTATGTTCTCCAGATACAACCACATGTCCTTTCCCCATCCAACCATCCTGACGTATAAGTACAATGATGGAACCACTATCACACTATCACTTTGAGATATACTATTGTAAGAATGTACCAATCAACCTGCACCAAACAACATGTACCAATAACCTCAACCATGCATCAACCATCCATCAACTTGTACCTCAACCTATAATCAACATGTACCATAAACAAGTGCATCAACCATGCACTAACCTGTACCATCAACGAGTGCATCAACCATGCACCAAACCTGTACGAATAACCTGTCACAACAACCTGTCCAAACAACCTATCACAAAAACCTTTCTCATCAATATTATCAACCAAAACAAATCTACTCATCAAGATCAATCACCAAGACAACTCTCAAATATTTGCATCAACCAAGCATAACACAACAACTCATAATCATCATCAAGATCAATATGTGTTTCTAATAATATACCAATACAAGTATGTTACATCATCCATAAACCATGTGACAACAATACTACTAACAAGTGTCTCCAACCATGTACCAATCATGTATCAACTACTCATCAACTATGACTCATCAAGATGTACCAACATCATCAACTATACACCTCATGTATCTGACAACTCATCAACTACTTGTATCAACCATGTACCCAACACGTACATCAACCAAAAGCCCTCATCAATTTCATCATACAAATCTTATTTGTAACTCTGTAATAGACTTGGTGTATAAGATCACATACCTGCAAACCTTCCTTAACTTTAACAACAAGAGACTATCATTTTCATCAAACTTTACTTTAGTCTCACATGACTAGTTTTGGATTAGTCAACAACCCCAACTTGCAATAATCATAGCTGTGTACCTGTAATGAATAAAGATATGAAAATGGTACACAATGTTCTTCAATGTCTTTTATTTAATTCCTCTAGACGTCACTACTTGGAACCTCTTAGAAAAAGGGTTATAGAAAAAATGGCATACCTTGTTGAATTCTCGATTATTCTAGAGAGTGGACTTGTAGAGCGTTCCCCACACATAATACTTTTTTTGTGGATATGAAAAGTGTACACAAAATACTACAGATTTTACTATAACTAATACCTTTGGTCTTACTGAATTTGGATCTATTATGAATAAGTTATGGCTTTTTTACCCGAAACACCTATTTCAGACTAGTTTCAAGACTAGCCACAAACCCTGTGTTCCACAGAGTGTAACTCCAGAAATACAACGTGACACAAGATGAAATTTGTACCACAACTACTTGGATATGTTTCCTCAATGGCCTCCCAATTTCACAGTCTGAATCATTCTAGAAAAAACGTTATTTCGAAAATGGAGAGATGACCTATAAATAACATACCTTAGAAAACATCATCAAAAGAATTTATCCTCCCTTGAATTTCGGCCTTCTTTACTTCACCTTCCCTCTGAAATTCAGCTTAGATATCATTTAGTTACCTCATTCACCTGTAGATATTTAATATTATAAAGTGCGATTAAAATGAGAGATCCTTTCCTCTTATTTATACTTTCGCGTACCTTACTCAAGGGGTTACCTTTTAAACATCTTAACCCACTTTCATTATTTTAGGGTTAACCCACTTCTAACTTCTCCATTAACTTTATTATTTAAAAAAATTCTTTTGTATTCACTTTGAATTATAGTACACTCATCACTTCACTTTATTATTTACCTTATAAAATCTCTTAAACCACTTTGACTACTTTGACCTTTTGGGGCTTCTAGATGACTCATGAGGGTTCTCCAACTTCACATGGACATAACTCTCTAACCATGAGGAGTTATGTGATGTTACACATACCAATGCAAATGGAATGACATGTACTATCCATATAGAATAGTCTTTCCTGAAAATATATCAAAACTCATACCATTATCCATCAAACAAACTTGGGTCCATTACCCAAACCTGGGTTCTCCAACTTCTTATGGCCATAAATCTCTAACCATGAGGAGTTATGTGACGTTCCACATACCACCGGAAATGGAATGACATGTACTATCCATATAGAATATTATTACCTTCAAATATATTAAAAATCACACTATTATACATGAAACAACCTTGGGTCCATTACCTAAACCTTTGTGCTACCAGAATTTTTTTAAATAATAAAGTTAATGGAGAAGTAAGGTACGTGAAAGTGGGCAAAGTGACCTAGAAGATGCTTCTAAGGAAGCTACTTGGAGAGTATAAATAAGAGGCAAGGCTCTCTCATTTAATATAACACTTGATAATATTGAATATATATAAGTGACTGAGGTAACCAAATGATATCTAAGCTTAATTTCATAGGGAAGGTGAAGAAAAGAAGGCCAGAATTCAAGGGAGGATAAATTCTTTTGATGATGCTTTCTAAGGTATGTTATTTACAGGTCATCTCACCATTTTTGCAATAATTGTTTTATAGAATGATCCAGACCATGAAATTGATAGGGCATTGAGGAAACATATCCAAGTATCTGTGATAAAAATTTCATTTTGTGGGTCATTTTATTTTTTGATTTACACTCTGTAGAAAATAGGGTTTGTGTCTAGTCCTGTAAAGAGTGTAAAACATGTGTTTTAGGTAAAAATGTCATAAATTATTCATAACAGATCCCAATTCAATAAGACAAAATGTGTTGGTTATAGTACAATCTTTAGTATTCTATGTAACATTTTCAGATCGATTCAAAAAATATTCCATGCGGGGCATGCCCTACAGGGTCGCTCTCTAGAATAAGTCAGAATTCAGCAAGGTATGTCATTTTTGCTATAACTCGTTTTTTGAGAGGTTCCAAGTAGTGAAACTTGGAGGAATTAAATAAAAAAAACTGAAGAACATTGTGTACTATTTTCATATCTTTATTCATTATAAGTACATAGTTATGATTATTTCAAGTTAGGGTTGTTGAATAATCCCAAACTAATCATGTGAGACTAAAGAAAAGTTTGATGAAAATGCTAGTCTCTTGCTTTGAAATTTAAGGAATGTTTGCAAGTATGTGATCATATACACCAGGTCTATTACAGAGTTACAAATCATATTTAGATGATGAAATTGATGAGGAATTTTGGTTAAGGTACATGTTGGGTACATGGTTGAGACAAGTAGTTGATGAATTGGCACATACATGAGGTGTATAGTTGATGATGTTGGTACATATTGATGAGTCATAGCTTATGAGTAGTTGACACATGATTGGTACATACTTGGTACATAGTTGGATGCACTTGTTTATGGTACAGCTTGATTACAGGTCGGTGCATGGTTGATGCACTTGTTTATGGTATACGTTGATTACAGGTTGAGGTACAAGTTGATTCATGGTTGATGCATGGTTCAGGTTTATTGGTACAGGTTTAAAATTGTATATATCACAATGATAGTGTGGCAATGGTTCCATCATTCTACTTCTACTTCAGGGCAGTTGAACGAGGCCAGGACAGGTGGTTATAGCCACCTTCCAGTTGTAGCCAGAGAACATAGGGGCTTGTAGCCTCCTTCTAGTTGTAGCCAGAGAATAGGGGAGTTGGAGCTTCCCTCAGGTTGTAGCCTTAGAAACAAGGGGGTTGGAGCCTACTTCTAGTTGCTGTAACAACCCTCCTAATTAGGACAACTACTCTGACAACAAGTGCAAATTTTTTTTTGTTTTAACCGTGTGTGCACGCGTGTAGGAGGGGAAACAAACACACTAGACTCCACGTCGTCACTCGACAACCAACGAGACGCAACCACGATGTTCATCACAAGAAGGCTGAAGGCTCACAAGGAGTAACTGAAACAAGATACGACCATAGGCAGGAGGTGCACAACACAACATTAAGACATACTGGGGTTGCACAGTCAGAACACAGAGAGAAGAATCCATGGTGTTAGAGTTACTATTTATGCACAGGAAAGCAGGGTGTTTAGTCTTATGTCTTCTCGAAAGAAGATTAGACAGGCTCCTGGCCGACTGCTCAGGCAAAAATTAGTAATCCCCTCAGGTGTGTCGCAAGAGTGGAAACCCTGCCTTTAAAGGGCCTGAGACTCTTGATACGGCACTAGATTCTTGACGCAAAAAAATACACAGACATATATACTAAGGCTTACCAGGAGGTGTCTAGATCACTCCCGACACAAGCAGAGCAACAAGGGATTGATTACATCTAAGTACAATAAGGGTTAAGGACAACAATCCACATAGGAAGCATAAGCTAAATACAACCTCGTCAACTACCCGACCAGTATTCCTGGCTAAAGGCCAATATCTAAGATCTAATAGGACGATAAATACCTATCACTGAACCGATCTATGTTAATTGTAGTTTTACATCCTGAAGGCGGGTCATAAACCAAAGTTTCGATTACAACTTTAGGTCAGTATTGAGAGCATTTTAAAACTCAATAAGTCGATATGTACACCTTAAATTAGCATTAAGAATCGATCAACATTAAGGGTATGTAACGTCCCCTTCGTTACGTCAATGAATAGCGAAGCACAATAAGAAATTTACAACATCACTTAATTCATATCAATGCAAAATACCTGACATCATAACCTAAGGGACACATGATCACAATATAAACGACGCTACAATACCATTACTGAACGAAATTGCAATATATAATGCCAAACAATCTCATCATATTCTCATTAATAACAATAAGTTGTCGTATATAAAACGCTTTCTACTTTACCAATTAAAGTCGTACCTTAGCCACACGCCCGCTTCGGAGACGTCCCGCGCGCTGTGCCGCTTCCCTCGCTCTGTGCCGCGTCCCGCTTGCCGACCATAGAAAGCTCACCGGTACCTCCCAGCCAAACGCTAGGGGTACTCTTCTTCCCCCTTAGCCCCCCGAGCCGCAAAGGGGCCACACAAGCACC
>JZKD02S2233436.1:177692-213488 GCA_000966675.3 Picea glauca
CATCGTGGGTCCTCTCGAACTAGGTAATCGTTAACCTACAGTTCGAGCCACGGCGAGAGTGCTAGCAGGCGGTGGTAGGGTTGCTGTCCACCCCTCTCCCTCAACCTCTCTGCAAATCGTGCGTGGCCCCTTTACTCGATATGTGAGTCTGGTCGGCAAGCTATCGTCAGCCTGCATCAACAATAATCATGTCAGAAATGTCAACAACAAATCATCAAATCGAATGAAATATCATAGTAAACATATCACCCAAAATCACACTCCCTGACTCAGTCCGGAGTCCAAGGGGGTTCTACCGATGCCTCTGCATCCTCAAGGTCAAAAACCTTGCACACTCAATAAAACTGAGTCAATAGCACCTATCTACATCCCATAGTAACACATCATGTCATCTTTCAATCGCATCATAATCAAGTATAAATGGTCTAACATCATAAAAGTCCAGATCACTTGCGAGCAAGTGTCCTCAAATAATAAGTGTTCTCAGTGCGCCAGAGCTGGATGTTACAGTTGCAGCTGGAAAACAAAGGAATTTGGTACTTCCAATGAATGTAATTCTTCAAGACATATAAGAAAAAACATTCTATGGTTTTCTCCCACTTTGGATTTCCACGTAAAACACTGGTGTACTGTGTATGTGTATGATTTTTCATTTGTTCATTGCTTATTTACTCTACAGTTATTGGATGATAATGCTACATTGGTATAAAAATTGGATTATATGGTTGAAAAAGATTTTAATGTTGTATTATTGATTCACCGCCCCTCTCAGTAATCCAACAATTGGTATCAGAGTAGGTTCCTTCATAAATCAGGTTAACCACTAAAAGGTAGATCATGGAGAGAAACAACTTGTATGAAAATGGAATACCACAGTTCAATGGACAGAAGTATGCATTTTGGAGCATAAGGATGGAAACATATATACAAGCACAGGGATTTGAGATTTGACAATCAACTGTAGATGGTTACACAACACCATCAGTTCCGTCAACAAATGACAAAGAAGTGAAACTCGGTTAGAATAATTCAAAAGACAAAAATGAACTTATGAATGGTCTTAGTGAAACGATATTCACCAAAGTTTCACATTGTAAATCCGCTAAAGATATTTGGGACAAACTTCAAAATATTTATGAAGGAGATTCAAAAGTCAAAACAAGAGAGCTTCAAACTTACAAAGGTCAGTTCAAACAACTTAAGATGAAGGAAGATGAGAATATTGCGTCATTTTTTTTACAAGTTTATGAAACAATAAATGCAATCATAGGATTGGGAGAAGAAATCAAAGAATCTGTAATTGTTCAAAAAGTACTAAGATCTCTTCCTATGAGATTTGACCCTAAGATATCAACACTAGAAGAAAGATCAGATCTAAACTCAATAAGCATGGAAGAATTACATGGAATCTTCACAGCATATGAAATGAGAACTGAATAGTAAAATCCATATATAAAAGAAGCAGCCTTCAAAGCATCCAAAAAGTCAAAGAAAAAGGAAAGGGAAAAAGAATAACATAGTTGCAGCAGTGACGTCTCAGAAGATGATGAAGAAATGGCCAACTTTTTCAAAATACTGAACAAGGGAATCGATAATAGGTATTGAGGTAAGTTTCCTTTAATTTGTTTTAACTGTGATGGTATTGGTCATTTTGCTAACAAATGTCCTTATAAGAAGAAGAGAATTGATGAAGGTTACTCAAAAGGTAAACAAACATATAAAGTCAAAAGAACCACAAAGAAAGTTTTCAAGAAAATCTTATGCACCAAAGAAGACATCTCATCATCATATGAAGATGAAGTCAGTGACAGTGAGACAGAAAGAGTTCTATTCATGGAAGTAGAAGACTCTAATAAAGAAGAGTCAAAATAAGAATATGAATAAGCCGAAGAAGAATATGAAGAAGTCGAAGAAGAAATTGAAGCGACAGAAGTTGACTACCGAGAGGAATTAATCTGTGCCATATAACTTATCAGAAGAGAAAAGAAGAAAAACAATAAACTACAAGAAGAACTAGACAAGAAAGAAGACACTCAAGAACCAAAACAAATGATCACAAATTTGAAGGTTCAAATAGAAGAAGATAAAATAATTGAAGAAGCACTCAAAGAACAACTAGAAGAAAAAGACAAGATCATTGGAAATTTGGAAGCAAAGATTGTCACATTAAGAAAGGATCTTCAAAAGAAAAATATGCAGAACAACTCAAAAGTTTTGGATGACATTATCAACAGTCAAAAATATCATAATGAAAAGTCCATACTTGGATACAATCAGATAGAAAAAGGATCAAGCTCCAAAACAACAGAGCAAGAAACATATCCAAAAAGATTTGCAGAAACAATCAAGGGGATAGGAAGATATACAAAGAAGATTACATGGATACTCCTCCATCGAGAAGATTCATATTTCAGAATAAAAAACCGATAGATAGGCCTCAGGAAGAAGAAGAATTCATATGAGTACCTCCTTTCAGAAGATCTTCAACTCCCAGGTATCAAACTATCTTTTTTGGTTTATGTTATGCATGTAATAATTTTGGACATAAAGCTGTGAATTGCAAAGCTAACAATAGGAACAAAAAAAACTTTGAAAGTCATACACAAAGAGGTTATCTAAGAAGGCCTAGTGAAACACAGAGAAGAAGTTACAAAAGGTTTGAATCTTTGAGCACTGAAGTGGAATGTTACAAATGTAACAATTTTGGACACATGGCCAAAGATTGTAGAATGACAATCCCTCCTAGAGAACCACAATAGAATAACAACAGTCACATACAGGAACCTCAGAAAAGGACATGGATAAGAAAGAAGGATCAATATAGCAATGAAGAATGCACACTCTCTCTACAAGGTAAGCAGAAGAAACGTGAATGGTATGTTGATAGTAGGTGTTCAAAACACATGACAAGTGATAGAGACAAGTTTCTTACATTATGAAAGGAAAGCAATGGATCAGACTCCTTTAGAAATGATGAATTATCCAAAATAATTGGAAAAGGCACAGTCAGAATTGGGAACAAGAATACAAAAGAAAAAAATGTTCTACTAGTAGAAGATATGAAACATAATCTTCTAAGTGTGATTCAAATGTGTGACCAAGGTCATAAAGTTACTTTCAATTCAAAAAAGTGTGAGATAAGAAAAGAGGGTTCAAGAAAATTGATTGCTTCATCTACGAGAACTTCAAGCAACATATATGTGTTAAGTGAAATTGGAAATGAAAAGTGTTGTCTAGGAAAGGAAGATTAAATTTGGCTATGGTACAGAAGAATGGGTCACATACATTTTGATAACCTTGACAAAGTCAGCAAAAGAGAATAAGTCAGAGAAATTCCCCAGATCATGAAACTAACCAACACTTTATGCAAGCATTGTCAAAAAGGAAAGCAAACAAACACCAGGTTAAAATCAAAGGAATATTCAATGACAAGACCACTGGAAATTGTGCATACTGATATAGTTGGACCAACTACAACAAAGGAATTAAAAGGTGAGAAATACTTTATGTTATTAGTTGATCATTATACAAGAATGACCATAATTTTCTTTCTCGAGAATAAGTCAGAAGATTTTGAAAATTCAAGATCTGCAAGGAAATCGTTGAAAATGAAATGGATTCAAAAATCGAATGCTTGAGATCTGATAATAGAGGAGAGTTCACTTCAAAGTAATTTATGGACTACTGCAGCAGTCATGGAATAAAAAGGCAATTCTTCGTTTCTAGGACACCTCAACAAAATGGAGTTGATAAAAGAAAGAACAGGACAATAGAGGAAATGGATCGAACAATGCTAATGGATTCAAAATTGACAGATATTTTTTGGACATAGGCAGTGCATACAACAGTTCACATTCAAAACAGAGTAATGCTCGGAAACAACACTGACAAAACTCCTTACGAGCTATGGAAAGGAAGACCAACAAATGTAAAGCACTTCAGAGTTTTTGGAAGCAAATGCTACATCAAAAGAGAAGATGGAAGAATGAGAAAGTTTGACTCTCATGTGGACAAAGGAGTGCTTGTTGGTTACTCAAGTACAAGAAAAGCATACAAGTGTTACAACCTGAGATTGAACAAAGTGGTGGAAAACATCAACGTAACAATTGATGAAACAAGTAGACAAGAATTAAAGGAAGATGAAAATGAATCAATGGAACAACTTTATGAAGAAGAAACAAAAGATGAAAAATAAGGGGAAGACGAAGAGGATCCGACAGAAACAGAAGAGAAAGTTCAACAATTAACTCCAAAAACACCTAGAAGATGAGTACAAAAGAATCATCCTTCAGATCATATTATCGAAAACAAAGACGCAGGAGTTGAGACTAGAAGAAGAATATGTTCACCAGAACAAATGCACCTAGCACTCATATATACGATTGAACCAACCTATTTTGAAGAGGCCAGCAAGGATGAATTTTGGAACAAAGCCATGGATGAAGAATTGGATCAAATAGAAAAAAAATGACACTTGGGAATTCATTCCAAGACTAAAGGATAAGAATGTGATCGGCACAAAGTGGGTATGCAAGAATAAATTGAATGAAGATGGACAGGTTACAAGGAACAAATCTAGATTGGTATGTAAAGGATATGCACAGGTTGAAGGAATCGACTTTGAAGAGACATTTTCCCAATTTCCATAATGGAAGCAATTCGATTACTTTTAGTTTATGCATGCCCCAAAAATATTAAAGTGTATAATATTGATGTAAAATCAACTTTTATGAATTGGGAACTTGAAGAAGAAGTCTACATTGAACAACTAGAAGGATTTCAGTTGTCAGAGAACACATATTATGTGTGTAAATTAAAGAAGGCCTTGTATGGTCTAAAACAGGCTTCTAGAGCATGGTACTCTAGACTAGATAAATATCTACAATAGGTAGGGTTCAGAAAAGGAAGTGTAGACAACAACCTCTACATCAAGGTAAGTCAAGATAGTATTTTATTAATTGAAGTTTATGTTGATGATATTATTTTTGGTAGTGATGATGACAGGTTAAGCCAGAAATTTGCAAAGGATATGAAAAATAAATTTGAAATGTTATTACTTGGAGAACTATCCTTCTTTTTGGGACTTCAGATACATCAAAGGAACCAAGGAATTTTTATTTCTCAAACCAAGTATATCAGAGAAATGCTAAATAAGTTCGGAATGGAATATTGTAACCCAGTTATCACTCCCATGCAAACCAGTTGCAAGTTAAGCAAAAATGATGATTCAAAGTCTACTGATCAGAGGCAATACAGGTTAATGATTGGTAGCCTACTATTTGTGACAACATTCAGACCAGATGTAATGAAGGTAGTTGGACAGGTGGCACGATTTCAAGCAGCACCAAAGGAATCACATGTATTAGCAGTGAAGAGGATTTTCAAATATCTCAAAGGAACATAAGAGTTTGGATTATGGTATCCGAAAGGAAAGGATCTATCACTTATTGCCTACACAGATGTAGATTGGGCAGGTTGTATTGATGATTGACAAAGCAACAATGAAGCAATGTTCTACTTGGGTGAGTGTTTAGTATCATGGCTAAGCAAGAAACAATCATCATTATCTATATCTACAGTCGAGGCAGAGTATATTGCAGAAACATCATGTTGTACACAGGTTCTATGGATGAAACAAACTCTAATAGATATACAGGTTGAGTATGATGAGCCCATTCCAATCTATTGTGATAATACAAGCGCCATCAGTATCTCAAAGAACCTCGTGATGCACTCCAAGACGAAGCACATTCCAATCAAGTATCACTTTCTACGAGAATAGGTTACAGAAAAGAATATCAGAGTTGAGTATGTGGGCACAGAAGAAAAAGTGGAAGACATCTTTACAAAACCGCTTCCACGAGAAGCCTTTGAGTATCTTCACCAGAGACTCGGAGTTAATTCTACTCCAAAATGAATTATTTTGAATTCTTATATTATATGTCTTAGATGTACATGAGGAAGCACCATAAAGAGGACAGTTCAGGTTGGGAGATCAGATAATTCAGTTAGGGGGAGTAGCCCCGGATGGAAAGATACCTTTTCCATTGATGACAAATGGGGAGATATTTATCAGATGCAGAGGAAATAGGCATGACTCCAGAGGGAGAAATGGTCACAGAGATGCAGAGGACAAAGGCATGGTTCCAAGGGGAGCATGAGTGAAATGAATTCAGTATTGCATGACATGATTTCAATATTTCATCAGAGTGTTGCCATCAATGCCAAAGGGGGAGATTTTTTATTAAGGTTGTAAAACAACCTATTTCCCCCAGTCTGTAAAAATAACTATATTGGCCAAGAACTATGGCAAACTCAAATGTGTGAATGTTGATTTGAGGGACCTTTGTATAAAATGTCAATGAATGTAAATGTTGTTATGAATATGTGTTGCATGACTATTGAGGAGGGGATGTGCTAAAAGATACCATGATGGATATTAAAAGGTGGTGGAAGGGACCTGGAATGGTTGTGTTAACTTCCACCGGACCAGTGCCATACTGGTCTTTATGTGTTCACAGACCAAAGAGACTCTTTGACCCTGGAAGGAATTTCCCGTCAGGATGGTAGGTGGGGAGACTCCTCAAGAGTAATGAGGGGATGGGGCGAACCACCCATCCGTAAAATCTCTCAGACTTGAACACAGACGAGGAAATTCACGCCACATGCAATATTGCAGAGAAAAGAAAAGAAAGTAAGTGGGTGCGACAAAAATAGAGAAGGAGAACCGAGAAACTCTGGAATTACAGGGGGTTCTGAACGCAAGAGAAGGAGAGTAACCTTCGTCCTTGATCTCTGTTGAGACGGAAGTAAGAGATGGAATCTCAAAAAATCATGGTCTAGCTCGGGGGTGGCTAGAGGTAAATCCGTTTGGAGTCACTGAGCCTATGGTTGGGTGGAAACGAGCACCCCTCTTAGCAGTTGCATCACGCCTTGTGGTTCTGATAAGTTTTTTATGCCTTGTAATTTGAATTAAATGCGATGGATAAATGTTTTTACTTATATGCCATATTTGTTGTATGTGTAAAATATTTAAGTTCAAGGTATGAGTCTGTCCCATGGAACACAGACCCATTTGGTTGAATTCTCGTAATACTCTAGGATGGCTCCTCGAGAGCACCTTTCCCCGAGAATTACATCTTAACTTGGAACTATACCGAGCCATTACCCACAAATCTAACTAAGATTAGAAATAATCATCCATGAATCATATGAAGGTTCATATGACATGGGTCTGAGGATCCTATGTAAGAAGGAGTTAACTCTCGCCGGTTTGGGGCCGTGGAATCTCGAAGCCCTAAAGTGGTTGAAATTTTGTTACCCAAGTTCGTAAAGATTAACGAGTTCAAATACTGAAAGAGAGTACCCTCTCGTCGATATAGACAAATGGACGATATCCTTTTAGAAGGATCCAAGGTCTGTCACTACCATTGGACCTAGATAAGGAGTTTAGGTGTTAACACCTCAACTCCTTCAGTCTTTGCAAGTAGCGATAGAACCGGGACCATAGATCCAAGGATCTTCAGAGTTGTATTGACTGTCGATCTTAACCCTTGTATAGGAAGGAGAGAGGACTCGTCAAATTCTTGAAATTCCCTAAGTAATCAGGGTCATCCATCATGGAGGAGAGGTGGTGAATATTTGGAAGCCATCGGGGTTTCGGACTTCGGGAGTCCAGAATTAAAGACGAAAAAAAAAAAAAAAAACTCGCAAAGGGAGGACTCCTGAAATCTTTGGGACCATCCATAGGAAGGTACACATGGAGGGAGATTGGCCTTTCGATGACTCACACCTTAGAAAATCCAACGAGCAAGTTTTAAGAACTCGCGATAGTCGAAAACGTGAAAGGATTTGGGATGTTGGATTGAGGTTGATTGTGGGTCATCGATCTGAAGATTTGGCAGTTTGGAGTTTGGCATTTCGGGGGTCAAGGGATCCAAGGTATATCAACCTTCGAATTTGTGACACACAAAGTCCTAAAATCGTGAAAGTATCTTAGTTGTCATACCACAAAGGAGGGTGACCATTGATCTAGGCGAGAAATTTCAGAAGTTCAAGGATCGAGCATTCGAAAGGTAAGTGTTGAGAGTTGAGCTTCGACCTCATGAAATGTGAAATACCCTTTGGGTATAGGTTGTGGTCATAGTGTTGTGGTCATATGAACGGAGGCTAAGAGGGGAGATAACCAGCATTGAACCCTCGTCGGGAATTGGGAGTCTGAAGAGCAAGGGTTCAATTCCATTACATCGTCGATACGCAAATTTTGAAGTCACGATCCGAGACTAACACTCTTTGGCGTTCAGGGTTGTGGTCGCATGGGGATGTAAGGATCGCGCCTTGTGCAGGTCATGCAATCAGGGTTCGATGGGGCCTGTGGAACAAGAAATAGGACCCCGGTAGGGAATCAAAGAGAGGATTTGGCTCATAAACATGAATAAAAATTTTATTTTACTCTGCCCATCGTGGGGGTGTTACAAATTGGTATCAGATCAGGTTTACAACACTCGGCCTATTTGGGCTCATGGATGAGCACATTAAAGGTAGACATTTTACCTTAATCCCTTCCTAAAAAGGTTGGTTAACTCTTCATTATAGAAAGAATGACAACTTACTACTTTGTGTGTATGCATTTAAGAAATATAAATTATTTGTTGATTATAAACGAATGTAATGTTAGCTAACAATAAGTGTTTTTTCTGCACGCAAATGGACGATCAACCACGGAAAACTGCAAATGTATAAAATGGTGACACACCACGAAGTGGTGGATGGCTCCCACAATAGAGACTAAGAGTCTAACGAAAGGATGTTGGTAGAGAACCCTCCGAATCTAGCGGAGACTGTGAGGAGTCTCATGGCCAAAATACAAAACTGCAAAGTCGACAATGAGAGGTGTATAAAAGAGAAAGAGAAACAAATGAAAATTAATACAATATTGTTGTAGAGTTTATCCAACATACAAAGACAACTACAGCATGAAACTGACACCAGTCATGTGGACCAATGATAGACAAAGAGGAGTCAAAGTCCACATGAGATACAGAAGCGTGGTATTTTAAGTGGCCACACTAGGAAGAGCACCTCGAAAAAGTTCCACCCTGGAGATAGGGGACAAGCGTCAGATGATTCCTCTTGAAATGAAACTGGTGAATCAGAGGGATCTTCTAGTAGAAGAACTAGTCCACATTCTCGAAGAGAACGAAAGAAGAGAAAGCATTCCAAAAATTATAATCTCAAAGAATTCAAGAAGGCCAAACCACCCTCTTTCGACGGTGAGATAAAGAGAGGAGAAAGAAGAACCCTGGCTGCTTGGACTAAAGAAGTATTTGAGAGTCCATGACTTCTCAGAAAATTTGAAGGCCCGAGTAACCACTTTCAACCTGAATGGAAAGGCTTCCATTTGGAGGGGAAGACCTTAAGAATGTGAAAGGGATTCATGAAGAATACCTATCTTGGGAACGTTTTAAAAAATACTTCAGTAAGAAGTATTTGTCAGAAAAGTATTTCGATGAAAAGACTAAAGAATTCTATGAACTCAAGCTGGGGCAACTCACTATAGAGGAATATGTCAACAAATTCCTTGAGTTGCTAAGGTACATACCCTACATAAAAGCAGAAAAGGTCAAGGTGAAATGATTCATCAGTGGGATACCTAAGGACTATCAGAACAAGATTGATTTTGACGAAACAAGAACACTAAAATACACTATCCAAAAGGAAAGATATTGTTATGAACAGTTTGGGCTTTGGCCAAAACCTCACGAAGGCTGGAAGCAGAAGAATAGCTCAGGATTCCAGAAAAAGGTATTTAAATCCCCAAGATTTAAAAACTATAGGAAGGATTCAAGGATGAGCTTCCCGACCCGAAGTGTACACCAACATAATTTCCCCTCCTAGAGCAGAAATAAACCTTTTGGATCAACCCCAAGAAAGACTGATAAACCAAAGAAAGAACCCTTGAAATGTTGGGGTTGTGGAGAAGAACATCTATTGAGGGACTGCCCGCATAGACAACAGAACAGTAGGAGAATTTACAATGTCCATGAAGCTACCACCATTAATGACGTGGCTAAGAGTATGTTGTGAATTTATGCAATCGTGGATAATAAACAAGTCGGCCACCAAGCTTCCGTAGTGAAGCTACAAGGTATGATCGCCAACCATCCAATTTCTATTTTAATTGACCTAGGTTCTAATTTGAGTTATGTATCCCCTCAGACTATCGATAAGTGTAAAATTCAACCAACTAGACATGTTAAACCATGGTTGGTACAACTAGCCACTGAGACCAAAAGAAAGGTGGCAAAGGCTATACGAGCCTGCCAATTCATCATGGGTGGATTGCTCACCCAAAGGACCCTTAACATACTTCCCTTGGGATCTTATGATTTTTTTATTGGTATGGACTGGTTGGTTTCTCATGAAGCTAAAATGGATTGTTACCACAAAACTTTAGAATGTGTAAATGAATATGGGAGAAAGATGAACTTCCAAGGGATTCAGAAGCATGTCTCGGTGAGACAAATATCGACCCCTCAAATGAAGAAGTAGTGTAGAAAAGGGTGTTCCTTATATGCGATACAAATATTGGACTCCATTGAAGAGGACAAACCAAACCTAGAGGACCACCCCATATTGAGAGAATACAAGGACATATTCCCAGAAGAAGTACCAGGCCTACCTCCAAGAAGGGATATTGACTTCTCAATAGAACTTACACTAAGAGCGGTACCAGCATCTAGAATTCCATACTTAATGAGCACACCAAAACTTGTTGAGCTCAAGCTTAATGAGTCCTATTTGTGAAAAATAAAGATGGCACACTCCAACTGTGGATAGATTATAGACAACTTAATAAGGCAACCATAAAGAACAAGTACCCCTTACCAAGAATCAATGACTTGTTTGACCAATTGGGAGGTGCATCCATCTTCTCAAAAATTGACCTAAGATCTAGCTAACATCAAGTCTGGATTAAGGATGAAGACATCCACAAAACAACCTTCAGGATGAGGTATGGTCACTACAAATTTGTGGTGGTGCCATTTGGGTTAACCAATGCCCCCTCCATTTTAATGTGCTTGATGAATAATGTACTCAGAAAATTTCTAGTCAAATTTGTATTGGTCTTCATTGATGATATCCTAATCTACTCCAAGAATAGGGAGGAGCACAAAGAACATCTTAGACTCGTACTTCAAGTACTAAGGGAGCATCATCTCTATGCTAAGTTTAGCAAGTGAGATTTATTTTAGAAGCAAGTCCACTACTTACGCCATGTCATATCTAAGGAAGGGGTGGCAGTAGACCCTGACAAGATCAAATCCATTATGGAATGGCCTACCTTGAAGGATGTATCTAATATTAGGTCCTTCATGGGCTTAGTAGGATACTATATAAGATTCATAAAAGGGTTTTCCAAGATTGGTTGTCCAATCACTGCCCTTCAGAAAAAGGGGGTTAAATTCTTTTGGACATCAAAATGCGAAGAAATATTTCAGGAACTAAAATACCTCCTGACCCATGCACCTGTGCTAAAGATCGTGGACCCAGACGATTATTTCCTTGTGTGTATTGATGCCTTCAAGGAAGGACTCAGAGGAGTCCTCATGCAAGAAGGACGTGTAATTTGCTATACGTCCCGAAAATTAAATAAGCACGAGAGAAATTATGTGACCCATGATCTAGAGTTGGATGCCATAGTGCAGGCCTTGAAAATGTGGAGGCATTACCTCCTAGGTAGGAAATTTGTATGTATGACAGAACATTGTGGATTGTGACACCTGTTTGACCAACCAAAACTCAATTCTAGACAAGCTAGGTGGATGGCCCTCCATAGCGAGTTTGATTTCAAAATCAAACATATCAAAGGAAAGGAAAATAAGGTGGTCGATGCCCTTAGCAGAAGCATGAAAACAATTCACCTAGTAGCAGTGAGCACCTGCGAGACGAATGTCAAGGAAAGTGTCAGGAATGCACAAGAGACACATGCATTCGTTAGAACCGTGACTTCATACCTAAGGCAAGAACCTATAGGGATGGAGTATGAGGGCTACCAAATGCTCAAGGAAGGGTTGTTGACCTACAAAAACAGATTGTAAATCCCAAACTGTGATGAATTGAAGAGGTTCATAATGGATGAACTGCATAAGAGACCATATATTGGTCACCCGGGATATCAAAAGATGATCACAACCACTAGGATACAATTCTATTGGCCTGGATTGAAGAAAGACATAGATGAGTATTTATCCAAATGCATAGAATGCCAACAAGTTAAAGAAGAACACCAACACCCAGCAGGGTTATTACAACCTCTACCAATCCTGGAATGGAAATGGGAAACCATCTCCATGGATTTCATCACCAGATTACCAACATGGACCAAACAGAATGACACCATCATGGTAGTGGTGGACAAATTAAGCAAGTCCACTCACTTCATTCCTGTCAAATCGACTTGCAAGGCAATAGATATTGCCAACATATTCATGAAAGAGATATTCAGACTACACGGCATGCCTAAGGAAATCATGTCTGATAGAGACACAAAATGTACTTCAAACTTTTGGAAATCATTGATGGATGGTATGGAGACCAAATTATTGTTTATGACATCCTATCATCCCAAAACTAATGGACAGATGGAAAAAGTGAACCAAATATTAGAAGACATGCTAAGGATGCACGTAATGTGTTAGCAACATTTCTTGTCTTGGGCCTAAGAGCATCCAGGTCTGCAGGTTGCACAAAGAATGCCCAAGCGTAGCAAGTAAAGCCCCATTTCAAGCTGAAAATCAAGTGAGCGGGCAAAATTACGTTGTCAACGTCCCGGATTCATCTATAAAAGCAGATCGACGGTCGGCGGGAAATCGCAGTTAGAGGATTTGCGTCGGGATTAGCGCAATAGGTAGTGTCTATATACATTCATGAAGGATCTCAGTCGTCCATCCAAAAGGACACGTGGTGTGCGATCATGTCATGTCGGCATTTGGAGATTCGAGGGGTAAGAGCTCCTCGTCATTTCACGTCTCGAAACCTCGAACCCTGAAATGTCGATAAGCACCTTTGAAGCTAAGCCCATGGTCCTAGCACCTGGTCATGTCAAGCAAGCCTGATAATGGAGACAACCCTCTTCTAACATCAAATGACATCTCGACCGTTCCTCTGGAGGACACATGGCATACATCCGTGCTTTCACGGTTTGGTCAATCGAGATTTTGAGAAGCATTGCATCGTGAACCCCCGGTGCCAGAAATCCTGAAAGAATTGGGACCGTCCATCTAAAGGACACACGGCACAATATCTAAGCCACAGGTGGGGACTTTCGGGATTTTCATAGTGAAAGCGCCGAAGTCATCTCATCCATCCATCCACCGATGAAACTCGGGCACATTGGACTTAAAGGGGGCATGTATTTGGGCAGCCAGGATATGCGCGCTCAGATCTACGGTCAGGATCAGATTCCGGAGGCCCCCCGCCATTCTACCTTTAAGCGGAGGGGGGGGGTCCGGAATCGAGTGCACAACTCTTAAAAGGTCAGGATCTGGGCATCTAAATCAGCGGTTGAGGCTTCATTCTAGGACCCCCTTGCCTTTCTTCCTTTAATCGGGAGGGGGTCCGAAATCAAACACGCAACTCTTCAAAGGTCAGGATCAAAGCACCTAGATCAACGATGCTAAGGCCTTTCTGGCCCCCCTTTGCCATATTGTCTTTAATGAAAGAGGGGGGGTCCGGAATGGTGTGTTATTATTGTGGGGTCCCTTTCCTGTCGTGTAACCTTTGGTATCGTCCTCCCCGTTGCCACCTATTCTCCACCTACCGCCTCCCTCTCCCCCTGTCATCTGTCCAACTTCCCTCTCTCCATCCTCATGACACAACCTCAGCTTGTCGTCCTCTCGTCTCCTGCCATGTGTCCCTCTCACTCCCAGTCACCTCCTCCTATACTCCCACACTCCATGATCCTTCCACCTCTGTCATATTCAAACTGCGTGGCATTACTCAGCTGATGTCACAGCTCTCGTTTCTTCTCCATCACCTCCATAGTGTTCGTGCCTTTAACCGCCGTCACACCCTCGTCCACATCCGTCATAGGGATCCCTCGCAGCATTCCAGTGAAGTAGCATCCAAAGAGAGACCATTCGGTTGATCCAGGTGGCACCATTAGGAGACCTCCACGTCCCAGAAGGCAAAGTTGACCGAGGTTGTCCCCAGTCCCAAGAAAGCAGTTATTGTGGTTGTTGCTGGTGGTTAAGCATCATCTCCGCCATAAAAAGAAAGTTCAGCAAAGGACTAAAGCTGTTCGATTCATCTGCATCAGGATAGTCTGAAATATGATAGTGTCTATCTTGGGTGCACGATCGGCCAGAGTCTGCATGCGCAGACTGTCAGAAAACATGAAACCGCAATATTTTTAATGCAACATCTTGTTTTTGTTGTTGTGGTTGTTTTGAGTATATGTAGGCGTTTTCACCATTTTTTCAAGCATCGATGGTACAGCTATGCTCCCGATTGTAAAGTTTTAGCACAGACTCTAGTTCTCTGGTTATGGATTGGTATGTAATATTTCTTGTTTAATGATAGACAGTCTTCTCACTCCGTCTAGTTTTCATCCTATACTAAGAGAGTTCGTGAACGACTGATTCGTGCGAATTATTGTGATGATGTTATGAGAAAGGATTTATTGTTGCATTATTGTATTCTCTGGTTTTTTGCGTTCAAATGTGAGAAGATCTTGCGTTCGGATGTCTTCTTCTACAGTTTGTTAGAAACTGGATGTTTATGACAAACCCTTGCATCTCTCTGATACAAGTCTTCCCCCTACTCACCCTTACTACAACTCACTGTCTGAAGTTATCTAAGAACTCACTTGCCTATGCATGCCTGGCCTAGTTTCGGAGTTAGAGCCACATCGTTCTGAGTTAACTTCCATTCGATCACCCCATTAAACAAATCATGACATAAACTGATGGGTGTCGGGATCTTCTCCTACTGCAATCTAGGAGTGACTTCCGTCGCTAACATTTATGGTGCCATTGTCGGGGAAGAAGTTGAAGATTTTCCCTGGGCAAAACGAAATTGAGCCTCTGATTCTGAAGGTGCATCAGACATCAGAGCCCTTCAATATTTCTACTGTACAGCTGGCGACTCCACTGTGGCGACTCCAAGGTTTCCACATCACTGTTTCAGTTGTGGCTACTATTAGTACACTTGAAATTTGACCCTAAGGAGCTTTCTCGAAAAGGTTTCAGCAGCTATTTTCTCAGCCTGAGAAGCTTCCTGGGGTAACAACAACGTTAGGATATGGCCTTTGATGGTGAAAAAGGACTAGACAAATTCAAAGTTGTTCATATTTCACCTGGCGACTCCATGATTCAAGGATCGATTGGAAACTCCACTGGTTCGATATGGAGAAAATCTTTGCTCCCAGGTTTGCTCCTTTTAATTTTTCTTCTATTCCTGGTTTTCCTAATGTTGTCCCCTCTCCGAATGAATGGGGTGATTATTTGCCCATTTTTGGAAAATGTGAAGAGGATGACCCTGCTCAGCACCTCAGTGAGTTTCATGAATTCATGCATCAGTGGGAGATACATCATGAGGATGTATTACTGAATATGTTCATGTTCTCATTAGCAGGGAATGCACGTAAATGGTATCATTCCTTACCCCCTACTAGCATTTATTCACTCAATGGATTCCATGCAGCTTTCACCGCCTATTGTCAGAAGTTGTATCCCTCTAAGTCAATTTGTCATAATTGTTGTGGGGGATACCACAACTATATGCGAGATGAAATTGTTTCAGACGTAGGCTGTGAAGATGGTCTTGATGACCTGGATCGAAAATCAATACTTTCTCCTCCCCATTCATCTGCATCAGAGGTGGTTTATGAAAGCGATGAATATCCCAAGGGGGAATAGGATTCCCTGAGTGAGCTGATGGAGCAGGTGAAATATCTCTCTGCCCAATTAGAAGGGTTGAAACATGAAGACTGTGTAGAGGATTTTCCAGACTGGGAGGAAGAAGATGACCTGAGTGAACTAGTGGAGCAGGCGATATTCCCCACTCCCCAGTGTGCAAAATTGGAATCTGAAGACAGCGAAGAGGATTTTCCAATCTTCGAGGAAGATGATCTAAGTAGCTCTTTTGAAGATATTATTGAAGATTTCTTGGATGCGTTAGCCTCTGCCCCCGATGACCTTGTTGTCTCAGATTTAAAAAAAGAAGCCATTGTGGAAGAGGATTGTTCTTTCTTCTTTCATGAGATTTCCCATGATTTATTTACATTTTGGATTGAAGAGAAGGATCGAGAGACCGTTCCCTTTTTACAAGATGGGAGAGTGCACAAAGAGGAGGAGGAACCAGAAGAGCAGCTGAGCGCGCATTTCTTTTTCTATCCAGAGCCAATTAGCAAGTAGCCACCACCCGAGATCAGTGAGCCTGCGTCAGTTGTCCTCCTACCTGTGCTTATCGGAGATATTTAGCCACATGAGAACATCTGTGTAGTAGAGGAGGTTGCCTGTCGCCAATTTTTCGAAATTTTCCACTCATTCTATGATCCTGTCAGCGAGTACATGGAGTGGCATTTTCCCTATGCCTTGGAGTCGCCCTATTTTATCTCAACTCCAGCCTGTAAGGAGGAGTTTAAAAGTGTAACCATTCTGCTATCATGATTACACCATCTACTGATGATCATTGACAGAAGGAAGGAGCTTCTATCCAGGAAGTTGCTTGAATGGCTATGATGGATATCTGCTTTCACCTAGCCCCATGTAAAGTGTTTTATTAGTTTAGGATTGTATATAAATAAGCTCCTTTGGGAATGTATCTTTATTTTGTTGCTTTTATTTTTCGGCCTGTATTTTCAGCAGCGGGATGTTTTGAGCCTGACTCCATAGCCCAACAACAAGGAACTGAAGCTGCGGAATGAGTTCTCAGAGAATCACATGGGACGAATCTATCCCCCATGGAGCCTAATGTTAGCAACATTTATTTTCTTGGGCATAAGATCATATAGGTCTGTAGGTTGCATGAAGAACGCCCAAGCGTAGCATGTAAAGCCCCATTTCAAGCTGAAAATCAAGTGAGTGGGCGAAATTACGTTGTCAACGGCCCGTATTCATCTATAAAAGAAGATCGACGATCGGCGGGAAATCACGGTTAGCGGAGTTGCGCTAGGATTAGCGTGATAGGTAGCGTCTATATACATTCATGAAGGATCTCGGTCGTCCATCCAAAAGGACGCGTGGTGCGCGATCATGTCATGTCGGCATTCGGGGATTCGAGGGGTAAGATCTCCTCATCATTTCACGTCTCGAAACCCTGAACCCCGAAATATCGATAAGCACCTTTGAAGCTAAACCCATGGTCCTAGCACCTGGTCATGTCAAGAAAGCCTGATAATGGAGGCAGCCCTCTTCTAACATCAAATTCCATCTCGATAGTTCCTCTGGAGGACACGCGGCGTACATCTGTGCTTTCGTGGTTTGGTCAATCGAGATTTTAAGAAGCATTGCAACGTGAACCCCTGGTGCCAGAAATCCTGAAAGAATTGGGACCATCCATCTGAAGGACACACGGCACAAGATCTGAGCCACAGGTGGGGCCTTTCAAGATTTTCATAGTGAAAGCGTCGAAGTCATCTCAGTCGTCCATCCATTGATGAAACTCGGGCACATTGGACTTAAATGGGCCATGGATCTGGGTGGCCAGGATCTGCGTGCTCAGATCTACGGTCAGGATCGGATTCCAGAGGACCCCGCGATTCTACCTTTAAGCGGAGGGGGTGGTCCGGACTCGAGTGCACAAATCTTAAAAGGTCAGGATCTGGGCGCCTAAATCAGCGATTGAGGCTTCATTCCGGACCCCCCTTACCTTTCTGCCTTTAATCGGGGGGGGGTCCAGAATCAAACATGCAACTCTTCAAAGGTTAGGATTGGAGCACCTAGATCAATGATGCTCAGGCCTTTCCGGCCCCCCTTTTCCATCCTGTCTTTAATGAAAGAGCGGGGGTCCGGAATGGTGTGTTATTATTGTGGGGTCCCTTGCCTGTCGTGTCACCTTTGGTATCATCCTCCCCGTTGCCACCTATTCTCCACCTACCGCCTCCCTCTCACCCTGTCATATGTCCAACTTCCCTCTCTCCATCCTCATGACACCGCCTCAGCTCGTCGTCCTCTCGTCTCCTGCCATGTGTCCCTCTCACTCCCAGTCACCTCCTCCTATACTCCAACACTCCATGCTCCTTACACCTCTGTCCTATTCAAACCGCGTGGCATTCCTCAGCTGATGTCACAGCTCCCGTTTCTTCTCCATCACCTCCACAGTGTTCACGCCTTTAACCCCTGTCACACCCTCGTCCACATCCATCATAGGGATCCCTCGTTGCAGTCCAGCGAAGTAGCATCCAAAGAGAGACCATTCAGCTCATCTAGGTGGCACCATTAGGAGACCTCCACGTCCCAGAAGGTAGATTTGACCGAGGTTGTCCCCAGTCCCAAGAAAGAAATTATTGTGGTTGTTGTTGGTGGTTAAGCATCATCTCTGCCATAAAAAGAAAGTTCAGCAAAGGACTAAAGTTGGTCGATTCATCTGCAGCAGGACAGTCCAAAATCTGATAACATCTATATTGGGTGCACAATCGGCTAGAGTCTGCATGCGCAGACTGTCAGAAGACATGCAGGCACAATGTTTTTAATGCAGCGTCTTGTTTTTGTTGTTGTGGTTGTTTTGAGTATATGTAGGCATTTTCACCATTTTTGCAAGCATCGATGGTAGAGCTATGCTCCCAATTGTAAAGTTTTAGCACAGACTCTAGTTCTCTGGTTATGGATTAGTATGTAAGATTTCTTGTTTAATGACAGACAGTATTCTCACTCCATCTAGTTTTCATCTTATACTAAGAGAGTTCATGAACGACTGATTCGTGCGAATTATTGTGATGATGTTATGATAAAGGATTTATTGTTGCATTATAGTATTCTCTGGTTTTTTGCGTTCAAATGTGAGAAGATCTTGCGTTCGGATGTCTTCTTCTACAGTCTGTTAGAAACCAGATGTTTATGATAAACCTTGCATCTCTCTGATACAAGTCTTCCCCCTACTCACCCTTACTACAACTCACGGTCTGAAGCTATATAAGACCTCACTTGCCCATGCATGCCTGGCCTAGTTTCGGAGTTAGAACCACATCGTTCTGAGTTAACTTCCATTCGATCACCCCATTAAACAAATCATGACATAAAATGATGGGCGTCGGGCTCTGCTCCTGCTGCAATCCGGGAGTGACTTCCGTCGCTAACATTTCTGGCGCCGTTGTCGGGGACAAAATTGAAGATTTTCCCTGGGAAGAATGACATTGAGCCTCTGATTCTTAAGGTGCATCAGACATCAAAGCCCTTCAAGATTGCTACTATGCACCTGGCGACTCCACTGTGGCGACTCCAAGGTTTCCACATCATTGTTTCAGCTGTGGCTACTGTTAGCACACCTAAAAGCTGACCCTAAGGAGCTTTCTCGAGAAGGTTTCAACAACTGTTTTCTCAACCTGAGAAGCTTCCTAGGGTAACAACAACGTTAGGATCTAGCCTTTGATGGTGAACAAGGACCACACACATTTGAAGCTGCGCATCTTTCACCTTGCGACTCCATGATTCAAGGATCGATTGGTGACTCCACTGGTTCGATATGGAGAAAATCCTTGCTCGCAAGTTTGCTCCTTTTAATTTTTCTGCTATTCCTGTTTTTCCTAATGTTGTCCCCTCTCCGAATGAATGGGGTGATTATTTTCCCATATTTGGAAAATGTGAAGAGGATGACCCTGCTCAGCACCTCAGTGAGTTTCGTGAACTCATGCGTCAGTGGGAGATACATCATGAGGATGTATTACTGAAGATGTTCATGTTCTTGTTAGCAGGGGATGCACGTAAATGGTATCATTCTTTACCCCCTGCTATCATTTCTTCACTCAATGGATTCCATGCAGCTTTCACCACCTATTGTCAGAATTTGTATCCCTCTGAGTCAATTTGTCATAATTGTTGTGGGGGATACCACAACTATATGTGAGATGAAACTGTTTCAGACGTAGGCTGTGAAGATGGTCTTGATGACCTGGATCGAAAATCAATACTTTCTCCTCCCCATTCGTCTGCATCAGAGGTGGTTTATGAAAGCGATGAATATCCCAAGGGGGAATAGGATTCCCTGAGTGAGCTGATGGAGCAGGTGAAATATCTCTCTGCCCAATTAGAAGGGTTGAAACATGAAGACTGTGTAGAGGATTTTCCAGCCTGGGAGGAAGAAGATGACCTGAGTGAACTAGTGGAGCAGGCGATATTCCCCACTCCCCAGTGTGCAAAATTGGAATCTGAAGACAGCGAAGAGGATTTTCCAATCTTCAAGGAAGATGATCTAAGTAGCTCTTTTGAAGAGATTATTGAAGATTTCTTGGATGCGTTAGCCTCTGCCCCTGATGACCCTGTTGTCTCAGATTTAAAAAAATAAGCCATTGTGGAAGAGGATTGTTATTTCTTCTTTCATGAGATTTCCCATGATTTATTTACATTTGGGATTGAAGAGAAGGATCAGGAGACCGTTCCCTTTTTACAAGATGGGAGAGTGCACAAAGAGGAGGAGGAACCAGAAGAGCAGCTGAGCGCGCATTTCTTTTTCTATCCAGAGCCAGTTAGCGAGTAACCACCACCCGAGATCAGTGAGCCTGCGTCAGTTGTCCTCCTACCTGTGCTTATCGGAGATATTTAGCCACATGAGAACATCTGTGTAGTAGAGGAGGTTGCATGTCGCCAATTTTTTGAAATTTTCCACTCATTCTATGATCCTGTCAGCGAGTACATGGAGTGGCATTTTCCCTATGCCTTGGAGTCGCCCTATTTTATCTCAACTCCAGCCTGTAAGGAGGAGTTGAAGAGTGTAACCATTTTTCTATCATGGTTACACCATTTGCTGATGATCATTGACAGAAGGAAGGATCTTCTATCCAGGAAGCTGCTTGAATGGCTATGGTGGAAATCTGCTTTCACCTAGCCCCATGTAAAGTGTTTTATTAGTTTAGGATTGTATATAAATAATCTCCTTTGGGCATGTATCTTTATTTTGTTTCTTTTATTTTTTGGCCTGTATTTTCAGCAGTAGGATGTTTTGAGCCTGACTCCATAGGCCAACAGCAAGGCACTAAAGCTACAGAATGAGTTCTTAGAGCATCATAGGGACGACTCTATCCCCCATGGAGCCTAATGTTAGCAACATTTGTTGTCTTGGGCCTAAGAGCATCCAGTTCTGCAGGTTTCACGAAGAACGCCCAAGTGTAGCATGTAAAGCCCCATTTCAGGCTAAAAATCAAGTGAGCGGGCGAAATTACATTGTCAACAACCCAGATTCATCTATAAAAGTAGATCGACAGTCGGTGGGAAATTGTGGTTAGCAGAGTTTCACTGGGATTAGCGCGATAGGTAGCATCTATATACATTCATGAAGGATCTTGACCATCCATCCAAAAGGACACGTGGTGCGCGATCATGTCATGTCGGCATTCGGGGATTTGAGGGGTAAAAGCTCCTCGTCATTTCACATATCGAAACCTTGAACCCCGAAACGTTGATAAGCGCCTTTGAAGCTAAGCCCATGGTCCTAGCACCTGGTCACGTCAAGCGAGCCTGATAATGGAGGCAGCCCTCTTCTAACATCAAATGCCATCTCGACCGTTCCTCTGGAGGACACGCGACGTACATACATGCTTTCATGGTTTGGTCAATTGGGATTTTGAGAAGCATTGCATCGTGAACCCTGGGTGCCAGAAATCTTGAAAGAATCGGGACCATCCATCTGAAGGACACACGGCACAAGATCTGAGCCACAGGTGGGGCCTTTTGGGATTTTCATAGTGAAAGCGCCCAAGTCATCTCAGCCGTCTATCCATCGATGAAACTCAGGCGCATTGGACTTAAAGGGGGCATGGATCTGGGCGGCCAGGATCTGCGTGCTCAGATCTACGGTCAGGAGCGGATTCCGGAGGCCCCCTGCCATTCTACCTTTAAGCAGAGGGGGGGGTCCAAAATTGAGTGCACAACTCTTAAAAGGTCAGGATCTGGGTGCCTAAATCAGCGGTTGAGGTTTCATTCCAGACCCCCCTTGCCTTTTTGCCTTTAATTAGGGGGGGGTCCAGAATCAAACATGCAACTCTTCAAATTTCAGGATCAGAGCACCTAGATCAACGATGCTCAGGACTTTTCGGCCCCCCTTTGCCATCCTGTCTTTAATGAAAGAGGGGCGGTCCAGAATGGTGTGTTATTATTGTGGGGTCCCTTACCTGTCGTGTCACCTTTGGTATCGCCCTCCCCGTTGCCACCTATTCTCCACCTACCCCCTCCCTCTCCCCCTATCATCTGTCCAACTTCCCTCTCTCCATCCTCATGACACCGCCTCAGCTCATCGTCCTCTCGTCTCCTGCTATGTGTCCCTCTCACTCCCAATCATCTCCTCCTATACTCCCGCACTCCATCGTCCTTCCACCTCTGTCCTATTCAAACCGTGTGGCATTCCTCAACTGATGTCACAGCTCTCGTTTCTTCTCCATCACCTCCACAGTGTTCACACCTTTAACCCCTATCACACCCTCATCCACATCCTTCATAGGGATCCCTCGCAGCAGTCCATCAAAGTAGCATCCAAAGAGAGACCGTTCGACTGATACAGGTGGCAACATTAGGAGACCTCCACGTCCAAGAAGCCAGAGTTGACTGACGTTGTCCCCAATCCCAAGAAAGCAGGTATTTTGGTTGTTGCTGGTGGTTAAGCATCATCTCCACCAATAAAATAAAGTTCAGCAAAGGACTAAAGCTGGTCGATTCATCTGCAGTAGGACAGTCTGAAATATGATAGTGTCTATCTTGGGTGCACGATCGGCCAAAGTCTACATGCGTAGACTGTCAGAAGACATGCAGACGCAATGTTTTTAATGCAGCATCTTGTTTTTTCTGTTGTGGTTGTTTTGAGTATATGTAGGTGTTTTAGCCATTTTTGCAATCATCGATGGTAGAGCTATGCTCCCGATTGTAAAGTTTTAGCATAGACTCTACTTCTCTGGTTATGGATTGGTATGTAAGATTTCTTGTTTAATGATAGACAGTCTTCTCACTCCGTCCAGTTTTCATCTTATACTAAGAGAGTTTGTGAACGACTGATTCATGTGAATTATTGCATTGATGTTATGATAAAGGATTTATTGTTGCATTATTGTATTCTCTGGTATTTTCCGTTCAAATGTGAGAAGATCTTGCATTCGGATGTCTTCTTCTACAGTCTGTTAGAAACCGGATGTTTATGACAGACCCTTGCATCTCTCTGATACAAGTCTTCCCCCTACTCACCCTTACTACAACTCACTGTCTAAAGTTATCTAAGACCTCACTTGCCCATGCATACCTGGCCTAGTTTCAGAGTTAGAACCACATCGTTCTGAGTTAACTTCCATTCAATCACCCCATTAAACAAATCGTGACATAAACTGATGGGCGTCGGGCTCTGCTCCTGCTGCAATCCAGGAGTGACTTCCATTGCTAACACAATGCATCAACCTAAGAAGTGGGAAGACTACCTACCATTGGTAGAGTTTGTCTACAACAACAGTTATCATGAATCCTTAAAGATGATCCCCTTTGAAGTCCTCTACGATAGATAGTGCAAGATTCCAATCAGCTGGAGAAATCCAGTGGATAGAATTAAAATCGGACCAGACATGCTGAAAGAAATGGAACAAAAAGTGATTTAGATAAGACAAAATCTAATGATTTCTCAAGATAGAAAAAAACGTTACGCTGACAGAAAGAGAACTCTCAGAGAGTTCAAGACCGGAGGCCATGTATATCTCAGGGTTAGACCCCAGAAGAGTTCCCTAAGAATGGGAGCCTGCACCAATTTGGAAACTCGATATTGTGGACCCTTTGAAGTCTTAGATAGAGTGGGACCTGTAGCCTATAGGCTAGCACTTCCTCCCACTGTAAAGGCACATAATGTTTTTCATGTTTCATTATTGAAGAAATATGTACATGATGTTGATCTTACAATTGATTGGTATGTGATCTAGGTGGAACCAGAGAGAGAATTCCTGCTATAACCCCAATGCATACTATACAAGAGGGAAACCTCACTCAGGAACCGAACCATTTCACAGGTCAAGGTGCAGTGGAAACACTTTGGCCCAGATGATTCTATGTCGGAAATGGAAGATGCCATGAAACAAGCATATCCGATTTTGTTTACTTCTATACATACACGTCATGTTGATAGATAGAACATCAAGGACGGTGTTCCTTTAAGGGGGAGGGAATTGTAACACCATGTTTCTTCTAGTCTATAAAAATAACTATATTGACCAAGAACTATGGCAAACTCAAATGTGTGAATGTTTGATTTGAGGGACCTTTGTATAAAAGGTCAATGAATGTAAATTTTGTTATGAATATGTGTTGCATGACTGTTGAGGAGGGCATGTGATAAAATATACCACAATGGATAATAAAAGGTGGTGGAAGGGACCTGGTGTAACACCCCTTTCACTACTGTGTAGGTGATACTACGCGAAATAACAACATTCTCACTCTCAATTAATCACATGCATTTAAAACAAGTTAAACACATTCAAACAAAGAGTCATCATACGATCGACTTCCATAATCAACAATCAATACTATCTAACATCAATTCATATACACAACCGAATACATGTTAGTTATAATATCATACAGAGATGCAAAATCATAAATTAACATCCTATGATACTTATCTTTTAATAGTGGTAGATTCCACCAACCAAGTGCATGCCTTCCATGAACCCCCCATCCTTAGACTGCACTTCTCATCAAGCTCAGCAGTGGGTCACCCACGAGTTGGGACTAAGCTCCACCCCGAGACAAGGAATCCTAGGCTAGGCTCAGGTTACAGGGAAAATAGCACACAGCCACAAGGAAGGGATTCTCTTCCAGGAACCACTCATGTTCACTGTCCACAGACCCTCATTCCCCACATGCCTGTTCCACCCCAGGAGTATACACCTTCTCTGTCACCTGGACAATCCTTCGGCTGCTAACCTCCCTTGCCTTGGGTTACAGCAACAGACCAGACTGGAAGTCTCCAGGCTCTGTGGCAGCTACAGGGTTCCTTCCAGGAGTTCTCTCCTTCCTCTGCACACTCTCTCACCTAGAGAGAGACGCTCACAAGCTAAAACCACATGTTCATCCAACCTCAAACACCACTCTCGAATGGAGAGTGTTTCACAATTGGTCACAAGCCATACACAGTCCAGCACTGTGTGGCTGCAACAACTACGGAAAATATAGACACTGGCTTCCTTAAAACGGGTTTAGAAATGGAAAAATGGTCTCATGGTCATGGCTTCAGGATAGAGGCTTCACGCACAGGCTCCCTTTCGAACAGAGGATGCACACGGATTCCCTAGACACCACACAGACTTTTCCAGTTTAGAACAGAGGTGAAACCGTCTCTTTCGGAATCAATCACAGGCTTTTGGTTCAGTACGAAGGTATACATAGGTTTTCTTAGAGCTAGACACAAGATTTTCGAATCATAGGGATGCACGAAGGTTCTCTACAGAACTTGGGTCAGTCGTACTGCTCAGAGCTCGTACATGCTCAGGCAGTCCGATCAAATAATGGAAGAAATCACCCCTCTCACGGCTCACCCTGGCCATTTTATTCGCATGCACCAGGGTTGACACTTGTCACCCTGGGAACTGCATGCATTCCACCAGCACGCATCACCTTCCTCGTGGTCAGGAACTTAGGATAAAACATAAAATGCTCATGCCTTTTTGGAATAATATTAAAATATTATTCCCAAGGCTGAAGCCCCCTAGGATTAACACTTAGCCCCTTTTCCCACCTTCTAGCCCCTAATCCCTTGCCCACTTTGTGGAAGCTCAATCCCCCTTCACTCATTCATCATGGTCGGTCTTCACCTGGCGGTGTTTACAATTTTATTAAATGTTCTGCATGATTACATATACAGCAGCAGGCTCCTGGCCTTCAACACTTAGGCTCCCTGGCGTAACAAACACATAAGCCACCATCTTATAAAAACTTGGCTCACCAGCCTATAAAACATAATTACAATTCCTTTTAGAACATGATTTACAACAGGGCTCGGCCTTGGGGACACTACAATCCCCCTCCGCTTATTTTTTCACTGTCCTCAGTGCAACTTACACTATCTCTGCAATCCTTTCAAAATTTTCAAAAAGATGCGGGTACTCTGCCCACATAGCATCTACATGCTCCCATGTCACGTCCTTAGGACCGTACCAGGTCCACTGGACCTTTACAAGATCTATAGCTTGATTCCGGAGCTGTTTTCTTTTCCTGTCCAATATGCGCACAGGATGCACTTGCATGACACCTTCTAGTTCCACCTGAATCACACTCCAATCGATAACATGATTAGCATCAGGTACATATTTCTTAAGAAGTGAAACATGAAACACATTATGTACATTCATAGATGCAGGTAATGCAAGCATGTATGCAACTGGCCCAATCCTTTCTAGGATCTCAAATGGCCCACAAAATCTTGCTATCAACTTGGCACAACTTCCCAACTTCAAGGAACTCCTGTTAGTTTTCACTTTCAGGAAAACATGGTCACCCACTTTGAATTCTCTGTGGTTTTTTTTACTGTCAGTGTAACTTTTCTCCCTATCCTGGGCATCTTTCATATTCTGTTTAATTTTTATCATTTGATCTTCCATATCCTTGAGCAGTTCAGGCCCAACTACTACTCTGTCAGTTGGATTATCCCAACTCACTGGAGTGTTGCACTTTCTTCCATAAGGTGCTTTGAATGGGTTCATCTTCAATGATGCATGATACCCATTATTGTAGGCGAATTCTACCAAATGCAGGTAGTTTTCCCACCTTGATGGTTTATCCATCACATACATTCTCAGTATGTCTTCTATTACCCTATTCACCCTCTTTGTCTGACCATCATACTTAGGATGATATGTTGTACTAAAGTTCAAATTCGTTCTGAATCCTTTGAACAGTCCTTTCCAGAAATTTGAAGTGAATTCCGGGCCCCTATCAGACACAATTGTCTTAGGATTTCCATGCAAGCGTGCAACTTCTTTTAAAAAGATATCAGCAACATCAACTTCTCTGTGTGTGGTTTTCAGTGGAATAAAATGGGCAGCTTTAGTAAGCTTGTCCACCACCACCATGATTGAATCATGTTGCTTTCTTGTTCTAGGTAGTCCGGTGATAAAATCCATTGTTACCATGTCCCATTTCCACTCAAGAATGGGTAAAGGCTGCAACAACCCTGTTGGGTGCCTATGCTCATCCTTAACCTTCTAGAAGTCCATACATCTGGCGATGTATCCGGCGATTTCCTTCTTCAGACCCAGCCAAAAGTAATGGATTTTGACTGCTGCCATAGTTTTATGGTATCCAGGATGCCCAACATAAGCCATGTTATGCATTTCTTTCAGAATTGCCAGCTTCAAATCTTAGACATTGGGTACATACACTATGTTTTTATATAGAAGTAAGTCGTCAGTTCCCAAGGTGTAACTTCCTTGGGTTTTTGGTCTCTCACAATGTTGTATCTTTGCTACTAGACCTCTGTACTGCAAATTAGTATTTGCAGCTTCCAAAATTTTGTCTTTCATCTTAGTCCTGTACATGCTAATGGTCATAGCATGTAATTCGTGCACTTTTCTGCTAAGTGCATCAGCCACCTTATTTTATTTCCCTTTGATATGCTTGATATCAAATTCATATTCGCACATAAACTCCAGCCATCTGATTTTCCTGGCATTTAAAGTTGGCTGATCAAATAAATACTTTAGACCGTTGTGGTCTATTCTCAACTTGAATCTCTTGCCCATGAGGTAATGTCTCCATTTCCTCAAGGTGTGGACGATTGCTGCCAGCTCTAAATCATGAGTGGCATAATTCCTCTCATGCTCCTTCAACTTTCGAGACTCGTAACAAACTACAAATCCCTCTTGGCTGAGAAATCCTCCCAATCCCTCCTTACACACATATGTGCACACCACATAATCCTTATTTGGATCTGCAATCTTTAGGATTGGAACACTAGTTAGCAGTTGCTTCAATCGCTAGAAGCTTTTCTCACATTCTTCAATCCACTGGAACTTCTTCTCCTTCCTTTGCAAGGAAGTGATAGAATGAGTTGTCTTTGAGAATCTGGCTATAAACCTTCTATAGTAGCCTGCCATACCCATAAAAGATCTAACCTCCGCCACATTCCTTGGCGCTAACCATTCTCGAATGGCCTCAACCTTTTCAGGATCCACAGCGATCCCTTCCTTTGATATAATGTGCCCCAAGTAACGAATCTGCCTTTGATAAAATGAGCACTTGCTTAGTTTTGCGTACAACTGGTGTTCTCTCAACACCTGCAGCACCATTCTCAGGTGTTTCTCATGTTCTTCCTCTGTCTTGAAATACACCAAGATGTCGTCCAGGAAGACTATGAAAAACTTGTCCAAATAATCTCTGAACACTCCATTCATTAAGCACATGAAAACAATAGGCATGTTGGATAGTCCAAACGGCACCACCGTGAACTCATAATGACCATACCTTGTTCTAAAGGTGGTCTTGTTGATGTCCTCATCATTTATTCTCACTTGGTGATATCCAGATCTGAGGTCTATTTTTTTAAATATTTTCTCATCCTTCAACTGATCAAAAAGCTCATCAATCCTTGGCAGAGGATACTTGTTCTTGACAGTGACCTTATTCAACTACTGAAAATCAATGCACAGCCTCAGCGTCCCATCTTTCTTCTTCATGAATAGGACCGGGGCTCCCCACGTTGACATGCTGGGGTGAATGTAACCTTTCTTTGGTATCTCTTCGAGCTGCAATTGCAACTCCTTTAGCTCTGGTGTACTCATTCTATATGGGTCTTTTGAAACTAGAGCTACTCCTAGCATCAGATTTATAGAAAAATCGATGTCCCTCTTTGGAGGTAGTCTAGGTACCTCCTGAAATACATCCTTGAACTCTGTGAATACCTCATGGTCTTCCAGGTTTGAGACCGCATCACTGAGTGCTTCTTCCACCCGAGATGCAAATAACTGGAAACCTTTCCGGTAACATTTCTTCAGCTGCATGGCTGAGATTTCCCTAACAGCCACGGCTCTTGGAATTCCTTGGACTGTTACCTGATTTCCCTCTTTGTCCAGGCATGTAAACTTCTTATTACGACAGTCCAGTAGGGTATGGTGCTGGTCCAACCAGTCCATCCCAATTAGGCAGTCGTAAGAGCCTAAAGGAATAATATTCAATTCAACCTTAGTGCTCAATCCTCCCATGTCCACTGAACAAGACTTAACCAATTCAGTGACCTTTATCTTAGTTCATATGGCCAACTGCACTAACCAGGAATTTTCATGTTTGCTTCTCATTAGATGCAAACTGTCCACCACTCTAGGATCTATATAACTATGGCTAGCCCCTGAATCAATTAAAATAACAAGTGTTCAGTCATTGATCGTACCTTCCACTTCAATCATGTGCGATTGAAATTCTTCTTGTTTATTGTCCAGGGCTGCGTAGATCCTAGGCATTTTGTTGCCCATGTCCTCCATTGTTTCAACTTGATGAACAGTATGGACAGTTCTCGCTTTATCTTTTCTGTGGGGGCAGTTTCTGTACCTATGATTCCCTTTACATCCCCAACACTCCATAGGTGGCGGCCTTGGCATCTTCTTACTCACTTCAACTTTCCTGGGTTCTCTAAAAGATGAATTTCCCCAAGGACTGTTCCCGAAAAAGGGCAGCTTGTTTCCCTTCTTCCTCTATTTCTTATTAAACCTCTTCTAGCCATCCCAAGCCTTCCGAAAGGTAGGCTTTTCTCTTTGTTGTTCATACAAGAATTTCACCCTTCTTAAGGTTTCTTCCATGGTCTTAGGATCGTCATATTGAATCTTGTCACCAATGGAAGGTGACAGTCCACTCAGATACCTCTGAATTTTGACAGCCTCATCTTTTATGAATGGAACATACTTCAGTAATTCCAGAAAAATTCATTCATACTCATCAATGGTCATGCTTCCCAACTTGAGTTCGAAGAACTCCTTCATCTTTCTGTCATAGTATCTTTTGGTCAGGTATTTCTTCTCAAAATACCTCTTAAACGCCTTCCACATGAACTCTTTCTCTCTGATGTGTTGCACTTGCACAAACTAATCCCACCACATGGATGCTTTTCCTTTCAGCTGGTACATTGCAATTCTTCCTTCGACATGGGTAGAATAATTATGCAGTTGGAAGTATTTCTTCAAGCCCAACAACCATGTTTCGGCATCTTCTTCCTTCTTATGTTCACCATCGAACGTAGGCGGTTTAATCTTGTTGATTTCCCATTTCAATTCATCCCTTCCAGATTTCTGGTGTTTTCTGGTAGGAGACGAGCTTGAACTGTTGTGTGTCCCCCTACTGAAATGTCTTTGGGAGCGACTAAGATGTCTGCTACTACTCCTCAATCTCCTTCTCCTCTCAAGAGTCCTAACACTTCTCGATCTCCTTCTTCTCTCAGGAGTTCTATGACCCTTCATCTTACTTGAGTCTCTTCCCTTCTCGAGTTTCCTCTCTATTCTTTCCAGGCTCTTCACCAATTTTACGTTGAATTCACCTTGTCAATCCCTGACTTTCATGCGATTTTGGCTATCAGCTCGGTGAGCCTGGGCATCTCTTTGCAATCCTCCAATGATTTTCATTACGTTTCCTTCCTTATCCTTCTCTTTTCCATTCCCATTGTAGTTTGATCCTTCAACTCCCATGTTGACATCCTTTCCTATCTGCACCTCTTCCCATTCCATACTCGGCGTCGGTTTTTCGACTGTCCTGACACTTGTTGAACTCTGCACACACAATGTGCAATTCAATTCGAAGTTTTTCAGGCTAATAATACCTCAGGGAAATAATCTACAGCATTCATAATCCCATACGAACAAATACACAATTGTTTCGATTCATTAAGTTTTCTAAGATTCTTGTTCGGCTCTGCTAAATTCGGGATTTTCGGGACTTCGGGTTTTCGGTACCCAGAACTTCGAGATTTCGGGTTTTCAGTACTCAGAATTTCACTTATGCAGTGACTCCCAACCTTCTATCGTTACAGTCCCCAAAATCCAAATTTTTGGTTCACTTTACTCTCTGGGTCCACAGCACAACTATTACCCTCAATCATAGTGGCGCGTGGTGCATTCTGGAGAATCCATGTCACCTTCAGTGATGTCATCAGGGTCCCACCACTCTTTCCTGTCTTCTCGACTCATTGGCATGCGGTACATGTTCAAGCACCCATGTCCTTTCCGAACAAGAATCCAACAGTCAATTTCTCCTCTACAATCTGTGTGTATACTGTTTCGGGATTTCGGGGTTTTGAGTTTCGGGACTTCAGGACTTCGGGTTTCAGGGTTTTGGGGTTTCGGTACTTGAGACTTCCCATTTCACTCTCCTTTCCAACCCCCGACTTCTGAAATTCCGATTTTGCGAAATCTGAAAGGTTTCGCGACTAACTCGAGTGCGAATCCGCTAGATCTAATGGTCGAGCCTTCCTCCCAGATCTACCGCATAGATCTCCACGATTTTCTGGTTTTTTGGAATTCATGTATCGTGATTCCCAGGTTCTTTTGCATCTCGGAATGGGTTTTTAAACCCTGTGCACGTTTTCCTGATCCAAAGGTCACGAAGGTTTTCCATTTCCCTCCCGAACAGATCCTAAGGCTCCTCCAGCACTACTAGTGTGGAGTCCTCTCTCTTCCTATGGCCTTATACTACACTGGTTGCGGTTTCATAACACCGCTAAACCTCCTGAGCTTATAAACGCATCAAGTAAATTAACATCCTCTGATACTTATCTTTTAACAGTGGTATATTCCACCAACCAAGTGCAGGCCTTCCACGAACCTCCCAGCCTTAGACTGCACTGCTCATCAAGCTCAGTAGTGGGTCACCCCCGAGCTGGGACTAAGATCCACCCCGAGACAAGGAATCCTAGGCTAGGCTAAGGTTACAGGGAAAACAACACATAGCCACAAGGAAGGGATTCTATTCTAGGAACCACTCATGCTCACTGCCCTCAGACCCTCATTCCCCACATGCCTATTCCACCCCAGCAGTATACACCTTCTCTGTCACTTGGATAGTCCTTCGACTGCTAACCTCCCTTTCCTTGGGTTATAGCAACAGATCGGACCGAAAGTCTCAGGGATCTGTGGCAGCTACAAGGTTCCTTCCAGGAGTTCTCTCCTTCCTCTACACACTCTCTCACCTAGAGAAAGATGCTCACAGGCCAAAACCACTTGTTCATCCAACCTCAAACACCACTCTCGACTGGAGAGAGTGTTTCACAACTGGTCACAAGTCATACGCAGTCCAACACTACGCGGCTGCAACTACCACAGAAAATACAGACGTCGGCTTCCTCAAAATGGGTTCAGAAATGGAAAAATGGTCTCACAATCACAGATTTGGGATAGAGGCTTCACGCACAGGCTCCCTTTTGAATAGAGGATGCACACGGATTCCCCAGACACCACACAGACTTTTACGGTTCAGAACAGAGGTGAAACCGGCTCTTTCGGAATCAATCACAGGATTCTGGTTTAGTACGGAGGTATACACACATTTTCTCAGAGCTAGAAACATGCTTTTCGAATCACAGCGACACACGAAGGTTCTCTGCGGAACTTGGGTCAGTCATACTGCTCAGAGCCCGTACACGCTCAGGCAGTCCGATCGAATAATGGAAGAAAGAACCCCTCTCACAGCTCACCCTGGCCGTTTTATTCGCATGCACCAGGGTTGACACTTGTCACCCTGGGAACTGCATGCGTTCCACCAACACGCATCACCTTCCTCATGGTCAGGAACTTAGGATAAAACATGAAATGCTCATGCCTTTTTTGGAATAATATTAAAATATTATTCCCAAGGCTGAAGCCCCCTAGGCTTAACACTTAGCCCCTTTTCCCACCTTCCAGCCCCTAATCCCTTGCCCACTCTGTGGAAGCTCGGTCCCCCTTCACTCACTCATCATGGTCGGTCTGCACCTGGCGTTGTTTACAATTTTATTAAATGTTCTACATGATTACATATACATCAGCAGGCTCCTGGCCTTCAACACTTAGGTTCCTTGGCCTAACAAACACATAAGCCACCAACTTATAAAAAATTGGCTCACCAGCCTATTAAACATAATTACAATTCCTTTCAGAACATGATTTACAACAGGGCTCGGCCTTGGGGACACTACACCTGGAATGGTTGTGTTAACTTCCACCAGACCAATACCATACTGGTATTTACGTGCTCACAAACCAAAGTGACTCTCTGACCCTGGAAGGAATTTCTCGTCAGGATGCTAGGTGGGGAGACTCTTCAAGAGTAATGAGGGGATGGGGCGAACCGCCCATCCGTAAAATCTCTCAGACCTGACCACAGATGGGGAAAATCATGCCACACCCAATATTGCAGAGAAAATGAAAGAAATGAAGCGGGGGATGGGGGAGGGAATGACAAAAATAGAGAAGGAGAACCGAGAAACTCTGGAATTACAAGGGGGTTCTGAATGTAGGAGAAGGAGAGTAACCTTTTTCCTTGATCTCCATTGAGCTGGAAGTAAGAGATGGAATCTTAGAGCATCGTGGTATAGCTCGGGGGTGGCTAGTGGTAAATCTATTTGGAGTCACTGAGCCTATGGTTGGGTGGAAATGAGCACCCCTCTCAGTAGTCACATCACGCCTTGTGGTTTTGATAAGTGTTCTATGCCCTGTAATTTGAATTAAATGCCACGGATAAATGTTTTTACTTATATGCCATAGTTTTTGTCTATGTAAAATAGTTAAGTTCACGGTATGAGTCTATCCCATGGAGCACATACCCATTTGGTTGAATTCTCATAATACTCTAGGATGGCTCCTCGAGAGCACCTTTCCCCAGGAATTACATCTTAACTTGGAACCATACCGAGCCATTACCCATAAATCTGGCTAATATTATGAATAATCATCCATGAATCATATGAAGGTTCGTATGACATGGGTCTAAGGATTCTATGTAAGAAGGATTTCACTCTCGCCGATTCGGGGTCGTGGAAGCTCGAAGCCCTGAAGAGGTTGAAATTTCGTTACCGAAGTTCATAAAGATTAATGAGTTCAAATACCGAAAGAAAGTATCCTCCCGTTAGTATAGTCAAATGGATGAGATCCTTTTGGAAGGATCCAAGGTATGTCACTACCATTGGACCTAGAGAAGGACCACATGTGTTAACGCCTCAACTCCTTTAGTCTTTGCAATTAGCGATAGGACTGGAACCATAGATCCAAGGATCTTTTGGAGCTATATTGATCATCGATCTTAAAACTTGTATAGGCAGGAGAGCGGACTCATCAAAGTCTTGAAAGTCCCAAAGTAATCAGGGTCATCCATCGTGGAGGAGAGGTGGCAAATATCTAGAAGCCATCGAGGTTTCGGACTTCCGGAGACCAGAGTTGAAGACGCAAAAAAAAAAAAACTCGTGAAGGGAGGAGTCCTGAAATATTTGGGACCGTCCATCGGAAGGGAAACGTGGAGGGCGATTGGCCTTTCGCTGATTCACACGTTATAAAATCCAACAAGCAATTTTTAAGAACTCGCGATAGTCGAAAACACGAAAGGATTTGGGATGTTGGATCGAGGCTGAATGTGGGTCGTCGAACTGAAGTTTCGACATTTCAGAGTATGACATTTCGGGGATCAAGGAATCCAAGGTATATCGACCTTCAACTTCGCTACACGCGAAGTCGCGAAATCGTGAAAGGATCTGAGCCATTAGACCACAAAGGAGGGTGACCGTTGATCTAGGTGAGAAATTTTGGAAGTTCGGGGATCACACATTCGAAAGGTAAGTGTTGAGAGTTGAGATTCGACCTCATGAAATGTGAAATACCCTTTGGGTATAGGCCATGGTCACAGTTTCATGGGTGTATGAATGGAGGCTAAGAGGGGAGCTAATCAGTTCTCAGCCCTCTTCGGGAATCGAGAGTATGAAGAGCAAGGTTTCAATTCCATTACATCGTCAATACGTGAATTCCAAAGTCACGATCCGAGACTAACGCCCTTTAGCATTCAGGTTTTTGGTCGCATATTGGGGGTGTAAGGCTCGTGCCTTGTGTGGGTCATGCAGTCGGGGTTTAATGGCGCCTGTGGATCAAGCAACAGGACCCTGGTAGGGAATGAAAGAGAGGATTTGGCTTAGGAACATGAATAAAAATTTTATTTATTCTGCCCATCGTGGGGGTGCTATAGGTTGGTTTTCATTGATGTCAACCCTTGAACAAAGTCCGATAGCACAAAGGTTTGGGTAATGGACCCAAGGTTGTTTCATGTATAATGGTATGAGTTTTAATATATTTTAAGGTAATATTATTCTATATGGATAGTACATGTCATTCCATTTCCGGTGGTATGTGGAACGTCACATAACTCCTCATGGTTAGAGAGTTATGGCCATGAGAAGTAGGAGAACCCAGGTTTGGGTAATAGACCCACATTTGTTTGATGGATAATGGTATGATTTTTCATATATTTGCAGGTAATACTATTCTATATGGATAGTACATGTCATTTCATTTATGGTGGTACGTGGAACATCACATAACTCCTCACGGTTTGAGAGTTATGGCCTTACGAAGTTGGAGGACCCTCATATGTCATCTAGAAGCCCCAAAAGGTCAAAGTAGTC
>JZKD02S2233436.1:294863-306537 GCA_000966675.3 Picea glauca
CTAAACCATTGTAAGTAATTTTATGTTTTTATTAAAATGTTATCAAAATTATATAAAAATTACTCAAACCATTGTAAGTAAAGTGCCAGTAAAGATTTTAAAGAAGGGTGTTAGTGTGAATTTATGGTTGATTTCAACAATATAAATAACTATTAGTGTTAATATTTTTTTCTAAAAATTTTAGATTAATAATAAAAGTTTTTATGGTGTATATTACAACATATAAAGCATTAAATGTTTTATAGACAAAAGCTTATTATTTGTTTTAGTTTTGAAATTTGTAATTTTTTTTAAAAGTTGTAATTCATTGACATTTATTTTGGAAGACCATCTATAATGATCTTTATTTTATTGTGGAAAAAGTGAATTCATACAAGAATTTTTTACATACTTTTTTTCTTATGGATTAGTTTAAATGTTCTAAGAATTGCATTTTTTTGTGATTGGATTTGTATTTTTTTTATGTAAAATTGGATTCAATGTCCTCAAAACTTCTTATTAACTCTCGATTGTGCAATCTTAACAATTGAATTCAATAATTACTCAATTTTGGACAAAAAGTAGTTAGAAAAGAATATTTTTTACTCAAAACTTATCAACCACTCAAAACTTTTCAACCAATACCACATACCACATCACCTATCCATTTGTCCCTACCTACTTTGCTATCTATGGAGATTAAATTCACATCGAGGCCAAAAACAAATAAAAAAATGCCCAACTAAAAATGGTTTACGGGGAAGTACCATAAGAAAACGTAGTGTTCCATATCTGAATCGAGTAGTATGTTTCCAGGCTTGTTATCTTTGTGTAGTCAGGTGAAGGTATTAGAGCCCCATGGGCCATGCTTCTTTATATAATCATTTTTCTTTAAATTTATTGTAAATAAAATTTATAGTAAGTTTAAGATTGAGAGTAACCTAATTAGTTATTTTCTTTTAAATTTAATAAATTTAAAATTTATAGTAAGTTTAAGATTGAGAGTAATTTAATCAGTTTTTTTTTTTAATTTAATAAATTTATTTTATAAAATTTATAGATATATTTAATAAAAAAAATATTAATAAAAATTTTAATTATAAAAATTAAAAATTTTAACTCATTTCAATTCACAATTCTTAGAAAATAATATATTATAATCAATTTAAAAATAAACAAAAGAATGAATTTGAGTAAAATTTTATGTGGTCTTAAAACTATCTATAATAACTATGTTCTACTAAAAATATATATAAATTAAAAAGAAACTAGTGATCCCCATCATTATTGATATATAATCTATATGAAATTTTGGAGGTTGGGCAATTTTGCATTCATCAAAGTCTTATTAGGGATTGGGTGCATTTATACTTTCAGAGGTTAAGATAAGCATAATTAAAATAAATATGTACAACTCAAAATGGAAGAATTTATGGGCATCCTCACATGTAGAGGCAGTAAATGCTGCATTCTCAATGGTAGTAGAAAATGGTGATGTAGTTTCAATGGTAGTAGAAAATATTGGTTCTTGGGCCACAATTTTGCATAAATTATTAACAAGTTAAGTACAACTAACAAAATGATGGCTCTTGGGAAATTGTGTAGTTAAAACCTTTGTATTTTTTCTAGCTGTTTGAGTGAGTATTATTTTATCTAGTTTCTGTTATCATTCTATAAATATGAGTATGACTTTTTTTTTTCAATAAAGGAAAAAACCTTAACTTACAAAATTATAAAATCAACACATTTATATAGCTGCCAGCCTTCCCTCAGTAGTAAAGTTTCTATATCAGAAATACATGCTGAAAAGTTACCATTTTCATTACATATTATCAGTTTTTCATAGTTCAATTCTTTCAAAATTGTCAGTGTGTCCATCATGTTCTTCAACATAAAATATTCCATCCTCTTCTAAGAGAAGAGCTTCTTTCGACAGCACATTCGCTTCCTTATTATATAACCTATATATATGGTGAACCTTTATCTAAACAAATCTCTCGCTCAGTGCTCGAACTCTTGACATCCAAGGCTGAAGAGAGATCACCTGAAGATTATTATCCTTAGTAAACCAGTCTATAATAATCTTTGAGTCTCCAACTAACTGTATCCTATTTATCTTTTTATAGCATGCAAAAAAAAGTATGCACCACAGAGCAACTACTTCCCCTTTTGTGTTAGTACCATTACCACAGTTCATCTTCAATCTGTAAATTCCTAGGAAAGGACATTTAATTACTACACCAACCCCACATTTTGCTCTTCTTTCTTGTGAGGCTCCATCAAAGAAGCCAATTGTCAAGTCCCAGTCTAGTACAGGTGGTCTATCAATTCTGCTCCCCTTATCTACCTTATGAGTATAAGTTTCTCCCATATCCCGAAGTATATTGTTGCACACTCTGAACTTGTTCGGCAACCGATCTTCAAAAATTATCTGATTCCTTTGTTTCCATATCTCCCAGCAGATAACAATTGGTAACTCTTTAGAATTTTCCTTATTTTTTTATCCAATTAAGGTAACAATCAGCTACCTGTCTTCCTTCCCAAATATTTTTACACTTTAATTGCTTTAGTATATTGAGCCAGATATCTTTGGTAAAACAAAATCCACAAAAAGGTGTTTTGCATTTTCCCTTTCATCCGCACAGAGAACACATATACTAGGTCTTACAAATCATCTTTTTACTAGATTATCCCAAGTTAGTGTTTTCTATTCAAGCATTAACTAAGCAAAAAGTTTGATTTTTAATGGAATCTATCATTGCCAAAGATAAGTGTACCATAAATTTGATTCTACCTCCCCCTCCATCAAAATTTGCACTTCATATGCCTAATTTGCATTTACATGTCCCCTCTTAGTATTCCAATACCACAACAAAGGTATCTTTTTCATTATTTAAATCAATACCCGAGCTTATTAATCCCTTCACAAAGTTATTCCACTCCAATAGTTGTTCACCTTCCAAACCTAATGACTCAGCCTTTTTCCAAGTTGTCTGTCTCAAACCCTCCTGATGCATTTCTCTTGTTTGTGTTAGGTACTCAATGCCCTGATACTTCAAGGATTGTATTAGATTCTTTGTCAATTTGTAATACCTGTGTGCCCCAACCATTGGATCTGATCCAATTCTAATATATTTCCCGTTGCCCAGGTTCCAAGCCAACCAATCTGCCACTATGTTATATGACTAAGTGAGATCTCTCCAAATATTTGAGATTCCAAGCCAGTTTTTTTTCCTTCCCTAAACCAATTCTTCACTAATTTCTTTATGAGATATTTCTTAAGTATTACCTCATGCCAGAGTCTAGGAACCATTAACCCCCTCCCCATAATTTTCGCTGCTAAAGCTTTCGCAAAAGTAAAAAAAAAAATTGATACCCCAACCACCAACCTTCTTAGGTTTGGCTAAATTTTTCCAACTAATCAGATGTACTCCTCCTTTATCTTATTCTCCATCCACAAAAAGATGAACATCCTTCTTCTAATATTATTTATAGTACATTTTGGAATATTATCTAAAGATAACAAGTACACTAGAACACTTTCCAGTACTGATTTTACTAAAATAACCCTACCTCCTAAGCTTAACCACCTGTGGCTCCAATTTGAAATTCTAGCATCAAATTTCTTCTCCAGCCATCTCCAATATGATTTAGTATAACAATTTGGCTTGAGAAAACACCCTAAATATTTAAAACCTGTATCAAATGGTTTTGTTTCAAATGGGAACAATTCCTTCAGATCATCAAGTTCCTCTATAGGCCACCCAGCTTCTAAAAAAGATGATTTATGTGGGATAAAAGCCATGCCTGTAGCTTTACAAAATAGATTCAATATATTCTTATAGACTTTCCACTCCTCTAAACTACCAAATCCAAAGAGAATTATATCATCCACAAACATTAAGTGTGTAATGTTTATTCCTCTTTCCACTGGAATACCTTCAATTTTCTTTGCCAAGACATGTTCCTTTATAGCTCTACACAAACCTTCTACAATTAAAAGAAACAATAATGGTGATAATGGGCACCCTTGTCTCAGTCCCCTTGAGCTTTTGAAAAAAAATCTAGGCTTATCGTTCACCAGCACTGCAAAGTTTGTTGATGTCACACTGCCCATAATCCAATCATTTGCTTCCAAATTCAGTGCCACCTGTAACAGAGCCATCCTAAGAAATCCCCAGTCAACTCTATCATATTCTTTTATGCTATCTAATTTTAAGACCATGGCTTTTATATTTTTCACCTTTATACTATGTAGTATTTCCTGTAAAACACCAATAGCATCAGTTATTTGCTTTCCCTCAAGGAACCCAAACTATTCCTTTGAAATACCAAAGGATAGGTAAGTTTTAATTCTAGAAGCTATAATTTTAGTAATTATCTTATATACTAAGTTGCACAGAGCAATTGGCCTAAATCCTCCAAAAGAATCTAGATTGTCACACTTAGGAATTAAAGCCAGAAAAGTGGCATTTAGTGCTCCAGATACCCATCCTCTCTTCCTCAACTCTTCTATCATATCCACAAGATCATTTCCCAAGATATCAAAAATTGCAAGAAAAAATTCCACTGTCCATCCGTCAGGGCCAGGACTTTATGATCCTTTGAAGCCTTTTAGAGTTTTCAAAATTTTCGATGTTGTGATAGGCTCAATCACGCTGTGATTATCCTCCTCTGTAATCATCCTAGGATAATTCTTTAAAAGTGCTAATTGATCAGTTATACACAGATTTTTGTGTGCCTTATAAATATTCTGAAAATACTCCAAAGCTTCCACCTGTAAGTCTTGATTACTAGTTATCATTGACCCATGTTCCTTCCTGGTCTCCCAAATAGTATTATTTTGTTTTCTGGAAGTAGCATATGCATGGAAAAATCTAGTATTCTTATCCCCTGCTGCCAGCCAATTAATCCTACTCTTCTGCCTCCAAGTTTCCTCCTCCTACCTCAAAATAGTCAATTTTCTCTTTTATAGACCAATTACTAAGTCCTTATCTTCTACCTTTTCAAAACCCCTTGGATTATCTGTATATAATACCTCCAAGTCTTCTTCTATTTTTATCAATTCACCCCTTGCTACAAGATTTTTCTTCCTTTCCCATTTAATCACCAATCCTTTGAGTATTTTTAACTTTTTTGTTAATGTGTCCATCGGATTTATGACCTCTAATCCCAAAAATCCATTCCAATGGTTTCTCACAAAATTTACCAACTCCGGATCCTGCAGCCAAATAGAATTAAAATTGGAAGGGTATTTGACTTTTTCTTTTTCAGATTCCAAGTGCAGTACCACAAGCACATGATCATAAATCGTTTGATGACATAAACAATAATTATATTTCAACCCTGACAAAGCCAAGTCCTCAGAAATAAAAAAATCTATCTAATCACTTTTCTATAAAATCCTGCCCCTTTATACCATTCGTACAAGTAGGAAGTAGTTTGATAGGTTCTACATCCACTAGACCCGCTTCCTGAATCAACTGATTAAAGTATGTATGTAATGGATCTAATTTGGCATGTACACCCCAAATTTCTCTGCTAGAGGTGGTAAAATTTAAATACCCCGCAAAAATTAAGGAGTGTTCCTTTAGTAGTCCATCTCTTTTTATATTCTCCCAAAATACCTCTCTGTCTAAATATGGCCCATAGCAATTTATCAGCTTCAATCTTTTATCCATATCCTTTACATAACCTTCTAACATAATCCATGCAAGGGTCAACTAGGTAGAGAAGTCAACTTTTTTAGGATTCCAAGATAATAATAGACCCCCAGAAATCCCTGAAGAATCCACACCACTCAAGTACCATTTAGGTAACAACTTATTAAAGATCTCCCTAGCCTTAGTTGCACTAACCATAGTCTCCTGAATAAGTAGTACATCCATAATAGTTTGTTCTAAGAATATTTTCAAAGCTAAAAACTTAGTGTTTTCCCCCACCCCCTAATATTTATAGAGGGCACTATCATTTTTTAACTCTGGCTAGGTATTTTTGTGCTCTAAGCCCCCTTGGACCCATCGACTGGGAGGTGCCATCAATAATCTCTTTTTTCCTTCCCCATCCCTAATCTCCTTGCACTTCTGGTTTTCAGAGGTGATAAATGTTTCTCCGGTCCTCCCCGTACAACCCCTTTCATAAAAGAGGTATAACCAATCCCAGTAGAATAAGTACTATCCCCTGTAATTTTCCCCTTATCCTCTTGTACCTTAGAATTATTAATACATATACCACCAGTAAAGATAGGTAAGGTTTGTCTGGTGAGAATGTCTTTATAGGTCAGGATGAAATTTTTTAGTGAGTCCTCAATCTCCTCCAACACCAACTGGTCTGTCTATGAATTATTTCTTGAATGACCCGCAATGGGATCATCTGAATGAAAAAAGGTTTTAGTATTTAAAAATACGGGATAAGTGACTGCACTCTCCAAACAATCATCTAGAGTTCCAACATTTGAACTCTCCAGACAATCATCAAGAGCTCCATCGGCAGGAAAGCCTCTATTGAAAGGCCTAACCACTGAAAATTCTTATTTTTCAGGCATCCCATCCTTCCATCCCTCTAAAGAGGTTTCCTGTTCCATACTACTAGCTAGACCAACCTCCTTCTCCCAAAGCTCATGATCCAATTTGTCTAATCTTGCCGCATCTATGATTGACAGCGAACACCCCATAGTTTTTTTAACACCTCCGACTAGACATGACCCCCCCGACTTTGAAAAAACTACCTTCTGATCTAAGAACACCTCCTGAATCCCATACTAGACACTCTTATGCTTTGGTTCTAAAACTGCCTACAAGTCGAAAAAGCCCCCATCCTCGGCTTCCGCCTGAGTAACTAAAATATCTCCACATTTCTTATAACACCCATTCTTTGAATTAATATAGGGAAATCTAACTATGTGATCTACCCTCCCATATGTATTTGTCCCTCCTACCAAAGACAACTGAGAAATACAATTCCCCGCCCTCAAATATTCATTTTGACACTTAAAATTTTTAATAGAGGAATGTGAAATATTACCCGAAAATAGTTCGCTAGCTAAATCCACCTGTAGCTTATTTTCGAGCTTTATTCCTGGTGACTGGATCCACTCGGGTTCCTGGTTCACTTTAGTCTCGTCAGGACAGTCCGCGAACAACTCTTTCAAGAGTTTTTTGTAGATTCTGGCGCACTTATTCCTAAGGTGCCATGTTTCTTTGCAAACTGAACATCTAAACGACACCCCTTGGTAATCGAGTTTCTGGATGAACTTAACACCCCTCCACTCCAGCTAAATATTCGGTGGCAGACCATCAAACATGTCAACCTACACCAGGAATTTCCCCATGTGCCTATAAGAACCTGTTAGTAAATCGGGATCTACATATAAAAATTTACCAATTACATTCCTGATTTCCTTAAAGGCCTCTCGATTCCAAACTACGAGTGGACACCCATGCATTAAAACCCACAAATTCCTGAATCTAATATGTTCCTTCTCAGGGTTAAAGGCCACATGTCTTTGTTTGAGCAATAGGCTCCCACCCTTCACAATCCATACCAAACTCAAAATACGAATATCATCCTTCGCCGACTTGTACATAAAACAATACCACCCCTTGCAAATGATATAAACTATTGGATTGTAACCCAGTACAGGACCCCAACAACATGCAACCCACCTATTTAAATCCTTCGCAGACATTCTCCTGTAACCAAATCTGTCGAATAAACCCTGACTGGAGTAATTTTATGCTTCCATCAGTCCAATATCTCGGCCAAGGGTAAGATGTAGTTTAGAGTTCTTCACCTTCCACAGTTTGTGTCTTGTCCTCACCAGCTAATCTCTTCTATAGTGATCACCAGACACCGACGCCTTGCAATGTTCCTTAGATGCCCCCAACTTCCCTAACCTCAAGCTATTCACTAAACCAGACTCCTGTACAGACTTTTCCTGGTTCACATCCTTTGATTTAGATCCTTTTGGCTCCTCCAGGTTAGACCTAGCAGTTGCACTCCTACCAGTACCTACCACAAAAACCCCTTCCACCCGACCTGTCTCAATGGAACCTTCACAAAAGGAGCTTGGCAGAAAAGTTGGAATAGTTTGTGACTTGCATCCCTTAACCAAAACCCTAGCTACAAGGTCATTAATGACCTCGAGATATCTGTTTTCCTTTGGAGGACTTAGTACCATGCCATATGTTAGCTTCGAACCAAGCACCGCCAAGTTAGTCTCAGGACAACCCTTCCTCACATCCACCAAGGCTTGGTCTAGTCTCATCTACCCTAACTCCTCCCTGTAATCTGCATCCAGTTTAAATAACTCCTTTTGGATCCACCACTCTTCTTCGTCCAAATCACCTTCTAGTACCGAACCCTGTACTTCCATCCCTCCCCTAACCCTAGCCCCACTGACAACAACTGTCTAGTAATAACACTCTTCCCAATACCTCCCCATCCCAACAGATCAATCAAATCTCGACTAAAGTTAGTTGTCGAGTATGACTTTAAAGTAACAATGGAATAAAAAAATCAATCTATGGATGAAAATATTATTATTAAATACCTATTACTTTTAAATTCAATCATCTTGGATATTTTCATTACAATCTTTAAAATAAAGTCACAGTTTAAGTATGATATATTTAATTATAGAATTTAACTTAGAATATATATCAAGTTTTTGAGTTTCAAGGGATTTACATACTTGTTTCACTCACTCTTTTCATAACTTATAAATTTTTCATCAATTTGATAGTTATTGTAAGTGGTTCTTAACAAAATAATAAATAAACTTCAAATAAAATCATTTTACTTACAATATTTTTATGATTTCCATTAACAACATTAATATGAAAACTTCCCTAAATTACTTAAACATTTCCATTCACCCATTTTAAGAATCATGCTAATTCTAATTCTTTTCATAAGGTTATCCTTCACCATCATAATCATAATGATATTACATTTTAAATGTGAACACAAAGATATTTCACAATCATCAATATTTATTTTATAGTGGAAGAACACCAACCATCAATGGCATTTCTTTGTTTCTTTCATGAAGTTGTACGAAAAAAATGAGAGCAACAACTTTTTGAATCTTTACTTTCTTTCATTTCATGAATTCCAACTTTTTCTCTTTTCAATATTTCAATTCATCTCATCTCGTGATTTCTTCACATTAGAATCTTTAAAGAAATTCTCCACACTTTCTTTCATTTCATGAATTTCAGTTGTTGTTTTCCCTTTCTAACATATCTCATCTCATGATTTCTTCACATGGGAGAATCTTTGAAGAAATTCTCCACACTTTCTTCCATTTCATGAATTTCAGTTGTTTTCCCTTTTTCACAGTGTTTCAATACATCTCATCTCATGATTTCTTCACATGAGAGAATCTTTAAAGAAATTCTCCACACTTTCTTTCATTTCATCAATTCCAGTTGTTTTCCTTTTTGAAGAAATTTTCCACATTTTCTTTCTTTTCATGAATTCCAATTGTTTTCCCTTTTCACAGTCTTGCGGTAAAGACTCATTCGTCTTCTCCAGTTATTCTATTTGATTCAGTGTGGGAACGCACAAAATACAATGAAGATGAATGGAAGTTGGTATGCAGGGGAGAACAAGTAATATGTATATATAGTAAATGAGAATCAAAGGAATAGAATAAAAGATAGTTAGAAACATGAACCTTTGCATTTCTTGATCCATGGTTGTAATTATATAGAATTTTTCTTGTCCAAAGTATATTACAAGACAAAAAATATTAAGAAATTGCATGGCCATAGCTGAATGATTTTGGTTTTGTTCAGCAAAGTATCCAAATATGCTTTGAGACATGGAAATATAATTTTGCAATATCTTTGATGTATATCTCATATCTCAAGTACAAGACAAATTGTATTGTGGTCAGACCAATCCGTGTACAGGATAAAGAGGATGTATTGTGATATGGGCACATTTCACCATATATGGTTAATAAGTGAATTTTGCACATGTTTTATCTTAACAAAAAGAAAGCGGGCATTGTAATTGCACATGTAGTAGTCCAATTATTTGTTATGCCACTATTTTGTAGCATGTCAACACTGAAGTATCCTAGAATGATAATGGTTTCGTCCAAATGTAAATGGTGTGATGCATTTGAGAACACATTCATGATGTTAGCAATGTTGTCGTAACACCCTATTTCCCCCAGTCTGTAAAAATAACTATATTGGTCAAGAACTATGGCAAACTCAAAGATGTGAATATTTGATTTGATGGACCTTTGTATAAAAGGTCGATGAATGTAAATTATGTTATGAATGTCTGTTGCATGACTGCTGGGAGGGGGATTTGGTAAAAGAGACCACAATGACTAATGAGAGGTGGTGGAAGGGACCTAGAATGGTTGCATTAACTTCCACCGAGCCAGTACTATACTGGTTTTTACTTGCTCAAAGAACAAAGCAACTCTCTGACCCTGGAATGGATTTCCCATCAGATTGGTAGGTGGAGAGGCTCCTCAGAGTTAATGAGGGGATGGGGGTGAATCGACCATCCATAAAAACTCTCTGACCTGACCACGGACGGGGAAATTCGCGCCACATGCAATCTTGCAGAGAAAAAGGCAAGAGAGGAAGTGTGGTAAAGGGTAGAGGAAAAAGGGAGAGCGCGCGACAGGGATCGCGAAAGAGAACTGGAGAAAATCTGGAAACACATGGAGTTCTGAACATAGGAGAAGGAGAGTAACCTTCGTCCTTGACTTCCATTGAGCTGGAAGTAGGAGATTGAATCTCAAAGCATCGTGGTCTATCTCGGGGGTGGCTAGTGGTAGATCCGTTTGGAGTCACAGAGCCTATGGTTGGGTGGAAACAAGCACCCCTCTCAGTAGTTGCATCACGCCTGATGGATCTAATAAGTGTTTTATGCCTTGTATTTTGAATTGAATTATCATGAATACATGCTCATGTTTATACACCCCATAATGATTTCTATGTGGAATGATTGCTTGGTATTTTAGACTGGAAATAATGGATGCATGTCTACACTTACATGCCATAGTTGGTTTATGTACAAGTGATTAAGTCTAGGGCATGAGTTCTCTCCACCGAGAGTTGTCTTGTTTGCTTTATTCTCGTAATGTTCTAAGAAGGCACCCCGAGAGTACTCTTCCCTAGGAATCACCCCATAAACCTTGGAACCGCACCGAACCTTTACCCAAAGACTTGACTAGGAACCATCCGAAGGTTCATGCGATCCGAGTCTAGAAACCTTATGCAAGAAAGAGTATCCCTCTAAGGTCTTGGAGTCGTGGGAGTTTGAAGCTCCGGGAGGTTGAATATCATGATTCAAGCTCAGAAAGGATAGCGAGTCCAATTATCGAAAGAGAATACCCCATCGTTTGGTAGACGAACAGTCGGAATCCTTTCGGAGATACCCCAGATCTGTCAATATTGATGGATCTATCAAGAGAAACCCACTTACCCTAAGTTGGGTCGCAAAATGTGTGTTTCGTTAAGCAGCGGGCAAATATGGGCGGCCAAAATTTGCGCGCCCGGATCTACGGCCAGGGTTCCATTCTGGAGCCCCCTTTCCATTCTACCTTTAAAGCGTGGGGGGGGGTCTAGAATTGAGCGTGTAGGTTTCAACGACCTGGATTGGGGAGCCCAGATCTACGGTCAAGGTTGGGTTCCGGACCCCCTTTGCCTATCTACCTTTAATA
>JZKD02S2233436.1:306562-320082 GCA_000966675.3 Picea glauca
GGGGGGGGTCCGGAATTGGCGACTTAAAGCAGGCCCCCCTTGTCCAGGACCGTAGATCCAAGAATCCGTCGAAGCTTTGTTGATCGTCGATATTAACCTTTGCATAGGCAGGAGAGTGGACTTGACAACGTCCTGAAAGTCCCGAAGTATTCGGAACCGTCCATCAACACATGACACGTGGCAGTTGGGTAGCATTTTGTTGACTCGTGACTTGGAGTGGTCAAAGGGTAGAACTGCACAAACTCACGATTCGTGAAATCGCGATGTGATCGTGGTCATTGATCCATGAGTGATTTGGACTGTCCATTAGAGGAGACACGTGGTGAGCGGTAAGAGTTCTGGGAAAGCTCTGAAATCCCGTGAACCATTGGATCTCATAGAACAACAAAAAGAATTAAGACTAAGTGTCTTTCAATGCCCTTAAGCTCAGGAGGGATAGTGACCGTCAAATCCAGATCAACGAGGGTCGTTGATCTCATACATGAATTTCCATATTTGAATTTGGGGATTGGAGCGAAAAGAGATTTGGAGTCGCTGCATTTCAAACTCCCAGTTATCGAAATCCCAATACAACCAAGACCATCGGATCAGGGGGAGATTTGCAGCCGTCGATCTCATCGAAGGTAAGATTTCGGGTTTCAGGGTTTGAAGAGTCAAAAGACTTGACTCTCTTGCATCGCTGAGTTGTGAAATATGAAAGACACCTCTTAGCTTGGCCCATGGTCATAACCAATGATCACGTAGAGGTGGATAAGGGAAGAGCTAGCCTACACTAGGCCCCCGTAGGAATTCGGGGATTCTATCCCTTGAGGAAGAGATAAAATTTTATTTTTTCCGTAGTGGGTATGTTACAAATTGGTATCAGAGCATGGTTACAACACTTGGCCTGCTCAGGCTCATGAACGAGTTGTGTAGAAACTCTATTTGAAGTACTCTTAAAAGGAGTAACCCTCTATCTTAACCCCCTTTATCAAAAGTCGAAGTTAAGAATGAAAATTCCTATTGTCTGTATGCATTTGAAAAATATGAATTATGCGTTGGTTATGAATGAATCTAAATATTGACTAACAACAAGTGTTTTTTTTTTCCTTCACACAAGTGGACGATCAACCGCGAGAAACTGCAGACGCATAGAATGGTGACGTACCACGAAGTGGGGGATGGCTCCCACAATAAAGATGAAGAGTCTGATGAAAGGAGGGCGGTAGAAACACCTCCATATCTAGTTGAGACTGTGAGAAGCCTCATGGTCGAACTACAGAGCTGCAAGGCTGACAACGAGAGGTTGATAAAAGAGCAAGAGAAGCAAATGGAAATTAATGCAGTCTTGCTGCAGAGTTTATCCGACATACAAAGACAATTGCAGAATGGACCTGACACTAGTCATGCAGACCGACAACAGAAAAGGAAACGTCGAAGTCCACCTGAGATACAGAAACGTGGTCTTTTAAGTGGCCACACTGGGAAGAGAACCTCGAGAAAGTTCCACCCCAGAGATAAGGGACAAGCGTTGAATGATTCCTCTGGAAAGGAAACTGGCGACTCGAAGGGATCTTCTAGTAGCATAACTAGTTCTTATTCCTGAAGAAAATGGAAGAAGCGAAAGCATTCCAAAAGTCATAATCTCGAAGAATTCAAAAAGGCCAAACCACCCTCTTTTGACAGTGAAATAAAGAAGGGGGAGGAAGCGGAGGTCTGGCTACTTGGACTAAAGAATTATTTCAGAGTCCATGACTTCTCAGAAAACTTGAAAGCCTGAGTAGCCACTTTCAACTTGAATGGAAAGACTTCCATTTGGTGGGAAGACCTTAAGAATGTAAAAGGGATTCACGAAGAGGACCTATCTTGGGAACAGTTTGAGAAATACTTCAGGAAGATGTATCTGTCAGAAATGTATTTCAATGAAAAGACTAAAGAATTCTATGAAATCAAGCTAGGGCAACTCACCATAGAGGAATATGTCAGCAGATTCCTCGAGTTGCTGAGGTACGTACCCTATATAAAAGTAGAGAAGGCAAAGGTGCAACGATTCATTAATGGACTACCTAAGGACTATCAGAACAAGATTGAGTTTGACGAGCCAAAGACCCTAGAAGACACTATCCGAAAGGCAAGATATTGTTATGAACAGCTTGGGCATCAGACAGAACCTCGCGGAGGCTGGAAGCAGAAGAATAGTTCGGGATTCTAGAAAAAGGGGTTTAAATCCCCAAGATTTAAAAACTATAAAAAGGACTCAAGGATGATATTCTCAACCCGAAGTGTACACCAACAGAATTTCCCCTCCCAGAGTGGAAATAAACCTTCTGGATCTACCCCAAGAAAGATTGATAACCCAAAGAGAGAACCCTTGAAATGTTGGGGTTGTGGAGAAAAACATCTACTGAGGGACTTCCCACACCGACAACAGAACAATCGAAGAATTCACAACGTTCAAGAAGCCACCACCATCAATGATGTGGCTAGGAGTGTGCCGCAAATTTATGCAGCCTTGGATAATCAACAAGTTGACCACCAAGCTTTAGTGGTAGAGATGGAAGGTATGATCACCAACCATCTAGTGTCTATTTTAATTGACCCTGGTTCAAATTGGAGTTATATAGCTCCTAATGCTGTTGATAAGTGTAAATTACAGCCACATAAACACGCCAAGCCATGGTTGGTACAATTAGCCACTGGCACCAAAAGAAAGGTAGCGGAGGTCACACCAGCGTGCTAATTCACCATGGGTGAATTCCCCACCCAAGAAACCCTTAACATACTACCCCTAGGATCGTATGACCTGCTGATTGGTATGGAATACCTAGCCACATATAAAGCCAGACTGGATTGTTACCATAAAACCTTAGAATGTGTAAGTGAAGAAGGGAGAAGGATGACCCTTCAAGGGATCTAAAAACCTGTCTCGGTGAGACGAATATTAGCTCTTCAAATGAGAGAGTATTGCAGAAAGGGATGCCCACTATATGCAATACAGGTGTTAGAATCAGTTGAAGATGACAAACCAAGTCTCGAAGACCACCCCACACTAAGAGAATATAGAGATGTATTTCTGGAAGAGGTATCGGGTCTACCTCCGAGAAGGGACATTGACTTCTCGATAGAACTTGCACCAGGAGCGGTGCTAGTGTTTAGGACACCCTATAGGATGAGAACACCCGAGCTAGTTGAGCTTAAATTACAACTAAAGGAAATGATGGACAATGTCTATATCCGGCCCAACATGTCTCCATGGGGAGCACCAGACCTATTTGTGAAAAAGAAAGACGGTACCCTTCGTCTATGCGTAGATTTTAGACAACTCAATAAGGTAACCATAAAGAACAAGTACCCCTTACCCAGGATCAATGACCTGTTCGATCAATTGGGAGGTGCTTCCATCTTCTCAAAGATTGAATTGAGATCGGGATACCATCAAGTCCGAATCAAGGGTGAAGACATCCACAAAACTACCTTCAGGACGAGATATGGTCACTATGATTTTGTGGTAGTACCATTTGGATTGACCAATGCACCTGCCACTTTTATGTGCTTGATGAACAATGTGATCAGAAAATTCCTAGACAAATTTGTACTGGTTTTTATTGACGACATATTAATTTACTCCAAGAATAGAGAGGAACATGAGGAACATCTTAGACTTGTGCTTCAAGTGCTAAGAGAACATCAACTCTATGCCAAATTTAGCAAGTGCAACTTTTTCCATAAGCAAATACATTACTTGGGCCATGTCATATCTGAAGAAGGAGTAGCAGTAGACCCTGACAAGATTAGGTCTATCATGGAATGGCCTACCCCAAAGGGTGTTTCAGATATCAGATCCTTTATGGGCTTAGCATGATACTATAGGAGATTTATAAAAGGATTCTCCAAGATTGGTTGTCCAATCACTGCCCTCCAGAAGAAGGGAGCTAAATTCACGTGGACACAAGAATGTGAAGAAAGATTTCAATCTCTAAAACATCTACTGACCCATGCACCCGTGTTGAAGATCATCGATCCCGAAGCTGACTTCCTCGTGTGCACAGATGCCTACAAGGAAGGGCTCGGAGGAGTCCTTATGCAATGAGGAAATGTAGTCTGCTATGAATCCTGAAAATTGAATGAGCACGAAGTCAACTATGTGACCCATGTTCTAGAGTTGGCCTCCATAGTGCACACCTTAAAAATGTGGAGGCATTACCTCCTGGGAAGGAGATTTGTACTTATGACAGACCACTGTGGATTGCAATATCTGTTTGACCAACCAAAGCTCAATGCTAGACAAGCTAGGTGGATGGCCCTCCTTAGCGAGTTTGATTTTGAAATCAAACATATTAAAGGAAAGGAAAATAAGATGGTTGATGACCTTAACAAAAGTATGAAAACAATTCACCTGGAAATGGTGAGCACCTGCGAGACGAATGTCAAGGAAAGAGTCAGGAATGCACAAGAAACAGACACATTCTTCCAGACTGTGACCTCATACCTGGAGCAAGAACCCACAGGGATAAAGTATGAAGGCTACCAGATGATAGATGGAGGTATCCTAACTTACATAAAAAGATTGTATATTCCAAATTGTGATGACTTGAAGAGGTTCATAATGGATGAACTACATAAAAGACCGTATATTGGTCATCCAGGATACCAGAAGATGATCACGGCCACCAGGAAACAATTCTGTTGGCCTAGATTGAAGAAAGACATAGATGAGTACTTAGCCAAATGCATAGAATGCCAATAGGTTAAAATAGAACACCGACACCCAGCAGGATTATTACAACCTCTACCAATCCCAGAATGGAAATGGGAAACCATCCCCATGGATTTCATCACCGAATTACAACCTCGACCAAACAGAATGACACCATCATGGTAGTAGTGGATAAATTGAGCAAGTCCGCTCATTTTATCCCCGTCAAGTCAACTTTCAAGGCAATAGACATCATCAACGTATTCATGAAGGAGATATTCAGACTACATGGTATGCCTAAAGAGATTGTGTCTGACAGAGACACGAAATTTACTTCGAACTTTTGGAAATCCTTGATGGTTGGTATGGAGTCTAAATTACTGTTTAGCACAGCCTATCATCCTCAAACCGATGGACAGACAAAAAGAGTGAACCAAATACTAGAAGACATGCTAAGGATGCATGTAATGCATCGACCCAAAATGTGGGAAGATTACTTGCCATTGGTGGAATTCCCCTACAACAACGGCTACCAAGAATACTTGAAGATGAGTCCTTTCGAAGTCCTCTACGGTAGGTCGTGAAACACTCCAGTCAGTTGGAGTAATTTCATAAACAGAATTACTATTGGACCCGACATGTTGAAAGAAATGGAACAACAAGTGATTCAGATAAAACAAAATCTAAAGGTCGCTCAGAACAGACATAAAATTTATGTCGATCGAAAGATAACTCCAAGAGAATTCAAGACGGGAGACCGTGTATATCTCGGAGTTAGGCCCAGGAAGAGTTCCCTAAGGATGGGAGCTTGTGCCAAGTTGGCAGCTCGGTATTGTGGACCCTTTGAAGTTCTAGATAGAGTGGGACTTGTAGCCTATACGCTGGCACTTCCTCTCACAGTAAAAGCACATAATGTTTTCCATGTTTCATTATTGAAGAAGTATGTACACGATTCTAATCATATAATTGAATGGTCTATGATCTAGGTGGAACCGGAGGGAGAATTCCTGCCAGAACCTCAATGCATACTGGACAGAAAGGAAACCCCACTCAGGAACCGAACCATTGCATAGGTCAAGGTGCAGTGGAAACATTTTGGCCCAGATGAGGCTACGTGGGAAATGGAAGATGCCATGAAACATGCATATTCGATTTTGTTTACTTCTATACATACGCGTCATATTGATAGATAGAACATCGAGGATGATGTTACTTTAAGGGGGAGGGAATTGTAACACCCCGTTTCCCCTAGTCTGTAAAAATAACTATATTGGCCAAGAATTATGGCAAACTCAAAGATGTGAATGTTTGATTTGATGGACCTTTGTATAAAAGGTCGATGAATGTAAATTATGCTATGAATATGTGTTACATGACTGTTGGGAGGGGGATGTGCTAAAAGAGACCATGATGGCTAATCAGAGGTGGTGGAAGGGACCTGAAATGGTTGCGTTAACTTCCACCGAGCTAGTACTATACTGGTTTTTACTTGCTCAAAGACCAAAGCAACTCTCTAACCCTGGAATCGATTTCTCGTCAGATTGGCAGGTGGGGAGGCTCCTCAGAGTTAATGAGGGGATGGGGGTGAACCAACCATCCGTAAAAACTCTCAGACCTGACCACGGATGGGGAAATTCGCACCACATGCAATCTTGCAGAGAAAAAGGCAAGATAGGAAGTGTGGTAAAGGGTAGAGGAAAAAGGGAGAGCACGTGACAGGGATTGCAAAAGAGAACTGGAGAAACTTTGGAAACACAGGGAGTTCTGAACATAGGAGAAGGAGAGTAACCTTCATCCTTGACTTCCGTTGAGTTGGAAGTAGGAGACTGAATCTCAAAGCATCATGGTCTAGCTCGGGGGTGGCTAGTGGTAGATCAGTTTGGAGTCACTGAGCCTACGGTTGGGTGGAAACGAGCACCCCTCTCAGTAGTTGCATCACGCCTGGTGGATCTGATAAGTGTTTTATGCCTTGTATTTTGAATTGAATTATCATGAATACATGTTCATGTTTATACACCCATAATGATTTCTATGTGGAATGATTGCCTGGTGTTTTATACTATAAATAATGGATGCATGTGTACACTTACATGCCATAGTTGGTTTTTGTACAAATGATTAAGTCTGGGGCATGAGTTTGCTCCACCGAGAGTCATCTTGTTTTCTTGATTCTCGTAATGTTCTAGGAAGGCACCTCGAGAGTACTCTTCCCTGGGAATTACCCCATAAACCTTGGAACTGCACCGAACCTTTACCCAGAGACTCGACTAGGAACCGTCCGAAGGTTCATGCGATCTGGGTCTGGAAACCTTATGCAAGAAAGAGTATCCCTCTAAGGTCTCGGAGTCGTGGGAGTTTGAAGCTCCGGGAGGTTGAATATCGTGATTCAAGCTCAGAAAGGATAGTGAGTCCAATTATCGAAAGAGAATACCCCATCATTTGGTAGACGGACGGTCGAAATCCTTTCGGAGATACCCCAGATCTGTCAAGATCGATGGATCTGTCAAGAGAAACCCACTTACCCTAAGTTGGGTCACAAAATGCGCGTTTCATTAAGCGGCGAGCAAATCTGGGTGGCTAGAATATGTGTGCCTAGATCTATGGCCAGGGTTCCATTCCGGAGCCCCCTCGCCATTCTACCTCTAAAGTGGGGGGGGGTCCGGAATTGAGCACACAGGTTTCGACCACCTGGATTGAGGAGCCTAGATCTACGATCAAGGTTGGGTTTCAGACCCCCTTTGCCTATCTACCTTTAATAGGGAGGGGGGGGGTCCAAAATTGGCAGCTTAAAGCAGCCCCCCCTTGTCCAAGACCATAGATCCAATAATCCGTCGGAGCTTTATTGACCGTCAATCTTAACCTTTGCATAGGTAGGAGAGTGGACTTGACAACGTCCTAAAAGTCCCGAAGTATTCGGAATCGTCCATCGACACAGGACACGTGGCCGTTGGGTAGCATTTTGTTGACTCGTGACTTGGAGTGGTCAAAGGGTAGAACTGCACGAACTCACGACGTGATTGTGGTCGTTGATCCATGAGTGATCTGGACCGTCCATCTGAGGAGACGCGTGGTGAGCGGCTAGAGTTCGGGGAAATCTCTGAAATCCCGTGAACCATTGGATCTCGTAGAACAACAAAAAGGATTAAGACTAAGTGTCTTTCAATGCCCTTAAGCTCAGGAGGGATATTGACTGTTAGATCCAGATCAATGAGGGTCATTGATCTCATACACGAATTTCCATATTGAAATTCAGGGATTGGAGAGACAAGAGATTTGGAGTCGCTGCATTTCAAACTCCTGGTTACCGAAATCCCGATACAGCTAGGACCATCGGATCAGGGGGAGATTCACAGCTGTCAATCTCATCAAAGGTAAGATTTTGGTTTTCGGGGATTGAAGAGTCAAAAGAATTGACTCTCTTGCATCGCTAAGTTGCGAAATGCGAAAGGCGCCTCTTGGCTTGGCCCGTGGTCATAACCAACGATCACATGGAGGTGGATAAGGGAAGAGCTAGCCTGCGCTAGGCCCCCGTAGGAATTTGGGGATTCTATCTCTTGAGGAAGAGAGAAAATTTTATTTTTTCCGTAGTGGGTATGTTACAGTTGCACGTGAAGCAACATAGAAACTGAATATTTCAATTTGCAATCCACAGAACACCACTCTTGCTAGGATCGTTGCAATATCTTTTTCTTCTACAATAACGTTTTGCAAAGGCATGTAGGTATGGTTCAGAGTTAGGAGAAAAAATTGGAGAAAAATTTAAGAGCAAGATAGGCGGGCATGGGATAGGCGTTAGATCTCGACTTCGCCACACACAACAAATGACAGATTTGCAACTGCCGACACAGGACCTGAACACTGCAAAGTGAAAAAAAAAAATCCAACTGTTGGCGCAGGACCACAACCTTGCAAAGCCAAAGAAAACAAAAGAAAACAACAAGCAAAAAACTAGCGAGGAAACACGAACAGGCCCAACTGCAGCCGCGGGACCTCAAACTCACAAACTTTAACCAAACAACAACAAGCAACAATCGACGGACCAACGAACCAATGAACAAGCAACAAGCACTAATCCGGTAAACAACATATGTATCTTCAATGATTACCAAATTGCATACCAAGCACAAAAGAAACCTGAAACATATGATGACCATGCGAGTAGAAATAATTAAACATTCTTACTTGCAAACTGCAAACAATAAACCACAAAGAACGAATACAAATGAAATTATGGCATCGAAACTTACTCTGCAACGATGAACGACATAAGTGCAGGTTGAATTGTGGGTGCAGGACTTGGACCTCGCAAAGTAAGAAAATATAGCTCCAACTACGGATGTAAGACCCCAACCCTGCAAAGTTGAAGCAAACAAAGAAAACAACAAGCACCAACAGGTCCAACCGCAGGGGTAGGGGAAGGTCCTCGCCCTTGCAAAGTTGAACCAAACAACAACAAGTAACAATCGACGAACCAACGAACAAGAAGCACCCACCGAACCAGTAAAAAATGTATGTATCTTCAACGATGACCAAATTGCATTCCAAGCATAGTAGAAGTATGAAACATATGATGGCTATGCAACTCGCAGTGGACAACAATATTTTCCAAATTCATTGCAACATTGTATGAAAAAAATCGAGGAAAAATGTACTGTGAGAAGCCTATTTAGGTAAATATTTAAGGCTATCATGTTGTTTAAGGGCCTCGCAGTATGCAAACATTTAAGTTGTCATGCATGTTTAAGGACCTTGCATTATGTAAACATTTATGCTTTCAAGGATTGTCAATGCTCTAAACCTTCGGTATGTAAACATTTCAATACAAATAGAAATAATAAAAACATTAAAAAACAACGTCGATGCTCAGAAATTTTGGTATGTAAACATTTCAGTAAAAATGTAATAAAAATTAAAAAACAACGTCTAAGCTCAAAACTTTGGATATCTAAACATTTACAACATTGGGAGCACCGAAGCTGGCAATAAGACCTCCAATATATTATCCAATGAGACAATGACATATAAGGTTTTTATTATTATATAAAAAATAATGTTTTTACTTCTATAGTTCGAACAATACAGATGATGCAAAAATTTATAATCAAAAGACATATTAATACAAAGTCAACAAATTATCGATCGCTATAATCCCTCTACACTTTCGGAAAGAACTAATAATAATATGATGATGATATTTTATGTAAAAAAAAATTATTATTATATTAAAGGAACCATATGAATATGAAGAATCCTCTTAAATAATCATAAAAAGTGATATTATTTTATCCAATTGCAAATTATGATAAAGAACCAAATTATTATTAAAGTTTTAAATATGAATATATATTTTATAATCATACGAGGTGATATTATTTTATCCAATTGCAAATTATGATAAAAAACCACATTATTCTTAAATTTTAAAATATGAATATATATTTTATTATGATTATATACAAATAATTTTTTTATATTAAATAATTATATAAAATATATATTATTTTATTTTAACTAATTATGCTTATTATTAATATTTTTCATTTTTCATATTATTATTAAAATGTTATCAAAATTATATAAAAATGGCTCAAACCATTGTAGAGTAAATATTTTGAAAAAGGGTGTGTAAATTTTGAATATTTAGAAAAGAGTAATTATGAAATCAAAAATAGAATTTTACATCAAATTATTATTAATACTATTAATGTTGATGGTTGATTTCAACAATATAAATACCTATTAGTGTTATTATTTTGTTCCAAAAAGTTCAGATTAATAATAAAAAAAATTGTGGTGTATACCACCGCATAGAAAGCATTAAAGTTTTTATAGCCACGTGCTTACTACTTGTTTTAAGGTTGAACTTTGTAATTTTCTAAAAAAAAAATGTATTTCATTGACATTTATTTTGAATTACCATTTACAATGATTTTAATTTTATTGTGGAAATACTCGGGTGAGGCTTTCCGAGTTTATTCATACTGCACGAACAAGTTTTGAAAAAAAAATTAGGTTTTTTTTTTAATCGATGTTTAAATGTTTTAACAATTGTAATATTTACATTTTACTGTTAAATGTTTACATGTTTTGTTCAATATTGTCTCGGAGAAGACAACAATCGATTTGTGGACGAAGTTGGAAAGTTTATATATGACGAAATCCTTGACGAGCAGAATCTACTTGAAGAGATAGTTAAATAGTTTGCGGATGAAAGAAGGTACAAAAATTGTTGACCATTTAAATACCTTCAATACCCTTATAGTTCAATTGACTAGTATGGAAGTTAAACTTGAAGATGAATATAAGGCTATTACACTATTGTGTTTGTTTCCTGAGTCTTGGGATAATCTAGTCACCTCTATTAGCTTTAGCTCAACATAAGTTTTATATTATGACTCTGTTGTGGGAGCTTTGTTCGCTGAGGAGATGAGGAGAAAATCTAGTAAAGAAACCTCAACTTCAGAAGTGATGTTGGTTAGAGGTCGAACTAAAGAGCATAATGAGAGAAGTTTTTCTCGATCTAAGTCAAGACACAGAAAGGGTAAAGAAAAATGTTGGTACTGTGGCAAAACAGGACATCTCAAGAAAAATTGCTGGAAGAGAAAAGAATCTAAGGAAAACTCTACGAAGGAAGCAAATTTGGCTATAACAAATTCAGGTATAATTGATCAAGTTTTATCTGTTTCTAGTAATTTACAATATCAAGAAGAATGACAGTTATATTCAGGTGCCTCCCACCACATGTGCTCACATAGAAATTGGTTCATTTCTTACCAATCTGTTGATGAGGGTGTAGTGTTTTATGGGAAATGGTATTTGCTACAAAACTGTTGGGGTTGGCAGTATTAGAATCATGATGTTCGATTGTATTGTTAGGGAATTAACAAATGTTAGATATGTACCTGAGCTTAAATCAAATTTGATTTCATTAAGAGTGTTGGATTCTTGTGGATATAAGTATATAGGTCAAGGTGGAGCTCTCACATTGTCGAAAGGGAATTTAGTAATGATGAAGGCAACAAAGGTTGATAACCTTTATAAGATGGAAGGGAGTACTGAAGTGGCATATGAAGTAACAAATGTATCTTCTTGTTTATGGCAGAAGCATCAAGGTCATAAGAGTAAGAAAGAATTGCAGGTACTGGTAAGCAGTAAATCATTTCCAGACTTAAAATCTTTGTTTCCAAATTCCTGCTTGTTTTATATCTCTACAAGTTATGATGATGGTATAAAGGGATGTTATGTGTGGGATCCTACTTCTCACAAGGTCATCATTGACATAGATATTGTATGTATGGAACCACCAAAAGGGTTGATTCAAGATCTCAACGATAAATTTGTTTGCATGCTAGATAATTCATTGTATGGCCTAATGGTACCCAGACAAATATACAATATGTTTGAATCCTTCATAGTGAGTCAAATTTTTTCAAAGGGTAGGAATGACTATATAGTTTATAGTACATTCACAGTCTTGATGTTATTTGTTGATGATATGCTCGATGCAAGCCGAAGCATGGATAAAATCAATAAGAAAACGACTCAGGTGGACAGGACAATTTAGATGAGGGATCAAGGAGCAGCAAAACAAATTATGGACATAGAAGTACACAGAGATGGTAATGGTAAGATGTGGTTGGAGTTCAATATGAACATTGTAAAACCAGTTTTTATCCCTCTTGATTTCCATTATAAGTTTTCTTCAAGCATAGGGCTTGTCTATAAAGAAGAAAAGGTTATGTCTCGTGTAAGTTCAGTAGGAGTTCTGTTGTATGTGATGAAATGGTTAAGACCAGATGTTTCACATGCAAATGATGTTGTCAGATACGTGACAAATTCAGGTGTTGTAGTGAAATGGGTGCTTCAATGTTTGAGAAGCACAAATGTCACCTATAATGGTTACACTAAGATGGTCTCTGATAGTTGTAATGTATATTTTATAGGTGTTTTGGACAAGAGGAGACCTATCACTAAATGTGTTTCACAACACAATTGTGGAAGACATGTTGGAGGTGGAGTGACCCCTCAGGAAATCCAAACTCGTGCAAGTCACATAGGCGAGATCATGAAACCAGTTTTATTAGAGAGGTTGCAGTGGTGCTTGGCTTCTCTTGGCTTGCAAAAAAGGTGATGAACAAAGGAAGGAGCAAGGTATCAAGTTAATTGTTGTCAAGGTGGAGATTGTTGGGATTTGGTGACAACAAATTTCTTCAAGGATGGATCTGGATCCTATTATTTTGTGTTGGTTACAACTGAATAAAACAAGATAGAATATGGATAGGGATTGCATTTATTAATCAGTTTCTTGTGTGAATGTATAAATTCATGTAATCCGATAGAGGCAAATGACTGAGTGTGAGTGAGTTGATGTAATCTCCATGATCTGAATAATAAGACAATCGATGTCTATGCTTGATGGACGTATCCCAACGTTTGGGTGAACCACGTGAAATCTATGTGTCTATTATCTGTGTGTGATTGTTAATTATCATTGTGAATTGTGTTTTTTGCATTGACAATTCTAACACAAACAACAATCCCATAATCATAAACAAGTTCGATTCACATTCATGCCAAAAAAAGGCCCAACTAAAAAATGGTTTACCTGGTGCCGTGTAACCCGAAGTATCATCAGAAATGCAGTGTTCCATATCTAAATCCATTAGTATATTTCTAGGCTTGTTATCTCTGTGTAGTCATGGTGAAAGTATGACAACTCATGGACCATAGATACTTATTTAATTATTTTTCTTTAATTTTATTAAAATAGAATTTATAGAAAATTTAAGATTGAGAGTAATTTAATCAATTATTTTCTTTTAAATTTTATAAATTTATTTTATAA
>JZKD02S2233436.1:358605-377861 GCA_000966675.3 Picea glauca
TTTTATTATTTTTGATAATTTAAAATATACTAATTAAATGAGAAAAGGGAAAAAGGGTTAATTACGATACCTGCCTTTTTGAGTTATAATTAAAAAGGGGAAAGAGGGAAAATCTAAAATATTAGGAAACTAGGAAAAGAGGTAAACATAATAAGGGGAAAAGGGAACATAAGGGAAAAAGTGGAAAGTCAAACTTAGTAAAGTATCTACCATTTAAGAGCTTTCTAATTTAAACTGAACTAGCAATTTAATAATGGGGAAAGCCATTAAAACCTGTAAGATAATTTGGGGACACCTAGGAGTGATTCTAGGAGTAACTCTAGGTGGGTGAGGGAAATAAAGATAATTAATTAAATAAATTAATTAATTTATGGAGGAATGAAGGGGATGGGTGACACTTGTACGGGGAGGAATTTTTAGGAATTAAATTTTAAAAACTTAATTAAACGAGATTTTAGGAAAGTAAGGAACCATAAAACTCTATATAATGAAGGGAGGAGATGGAGGTAGGGCTCTTCGGTTTTGCTTAATGTTACGCTGTAGAAATATCTACTTGACTAACTTAACTTGTGGGAGTTGGGATACCCATCTTGGTGAGGAGTGGTAGCTCGGCCTTGCGAGGCGAGTTGGGAGCTAGTCGAAATCTCTGGATAGTGAGTGTGTGGCCCTTTTGTGGCTCAGAGGGCTAAGGGGGAAGAAGAGTACCCCTAACATTCGCTGGGAGGTACTGGTGAAGTCTCGTCGGTTGGCATGCGGGAGTTGCAAGGAGCACGCGGGACGTCCACTCAGAATAGACAATGGTACACTTTCTTCATTTTGTATGGTAAATTGTTTTAGAACTTATGCTTGAATCTGCATTTTTACTTGGGGAAGTGAACTAATTGTCTAGATGGTTTTCTAAAATTTTCTTAGCCTAGCTCAATGATAGATTGACTCCCATGGCTTCATTTCCCTGCACGTCTTGACCACCTTGTTGTGTTGATTATGACCTTCATGGTTGTTTAGCCTTCGTCCCTAGCTCACCAGTCCTTGCCTGAGCAGTTGGCCAGGAGCCTGATCTACGGTCGTCGCCTTAGCGTTAAAAGACCTATGGATCTCAACGCTCTTCTTTTCTGTGAGAGGATGATAAGAAAATGGCAAACTTGTTAGCCGACTACCCTTGATGTTTGTCCCTGATTGTTGATTCCTCCATCTAGCAACGACCTCTGCGTGTGGATTATCTTGTGTCCTGGTTGGTTTTCTCTATGCCTTGATTGATAAACCCCTGTAATCATTCCATGACCTTTCCCATTGGATCCTTGTGTTCTCCTACTATTGTCTGCACTGTATTGGGGTATTCCGGCAATGAAAAATGAAATGAATTCATCTTTGAATTTTACATTGGGTATTCCGGCAATGAAAAACGAAATGATTTCTAGTCTGCATTTTTATTTTGGGTATTTTGGCAATGAGAAACGAAATGAATTCATCTCTGCATTTTACATTAGGTATTCTGGCAATGAAAAATGAAATGAATTCATCTCTGCATTTTACATTGGGTATTCTGGCAATGAAAAACGAAATGATTTCTGGTCTACATTTTTATTTTGTATTCTGGCGATGGAAAAGAGGAATTATTCTTGTCTGCATTTCATTTTACCTTTGGGGCGATTTTTCCCTTGATGAAGACTGTGTTTTGCTTTAAAATTTTGCTTCCATTTGATTCCTATTAATGCCCACGTTTTTACTTTTCAATTCATCAAATTTCCTGCTGTGAAAGACCACAATTTCGGAAATTAAAAACGAACTATGTTGCATGCTGAATTCACCCACGTTTTTGCTTTTCAATTCATCAAATTTCCTGTTGTGAATGACCAAAATTTTGGAAATTAAAAACGAACTGTGTTGCATGTTGAATTTGCCCACATTTTTGCTTTTCAATTCATCAAATTACTTGCTGTGAATCGACCACTTTTTCCTTTGAAAACTTGTTTGCGTTTTACTGTTGAAGGCCCATGAAATTTCCATTCAAATGCGCGGCTGAGGTTGCCGTAAATGGTCACGGTTTTGCCCAATAAAGTTTGACTGAAATTGTTGTTCACACCCATGATTTTGCTGTGAAACTGAGGTTTGTGTCGCTACCTTGATTGATGACGAAATGCCTTTAAAATTGTGACAGTGTTTCCCTTAAATGACGGGCTGCGTCTACTGGTGATTGGATGACTTCGCCTAATTAGTTGACTGCACCTTTAATCTGTAAACGACCTTGGTTTTGTACAACAATATCCTCAGTTACACCTTAACCTTAATTTCCTTCTATCTATCTTTATGGTTAACTTTTTTTGGACAACAAGTGTAATAGTCAACAGGTTGTACATTAAAGTTNAATTAATTTATGGAGGAATGAAGGGGATGGGTGACACTTGTACGGGGAGGAATTTTTAGGAATTAAATTTTAAAAACTTAATTAAACGAGATTTTAGGAAAGTAAGGAACCATAAAACTCTATATAATGAAGGGAGGAGATGGAGGTAGGGCTCTTCGGTTTTGCTTAATGTTACGCTGTAGAAATATCTACTTGACTAACTTAACTTGTGGGAGTTGGGATACCCATCTTGGTGAGGAGTGGTAGCTCGGCCTTGCGAGGCGAGTTGGGAGCTAGTCGAAATCTCTGGATAGTGAGTGTGTGGCCCTTTTGTGGCTCAGAGGGCTAAGGGGGAAGAAGAGTACCCCTAACATTCGCTGGGAGGTACTGGTGAAGTCTCGTCGGTTGGCATGCGGGAGTTGCAAGGAGCACGCGGGACGTCCACTCAGAATAGACAATGGTACACTTTCTTCATTTTGTATGGTAAATTGTTTTAGAACTTATGCTTGAATCTGCATTTTTACTTGGGGAAGTGAACTAATTGTCTAGATGGTTTTCTAAAATTTTCTTAGCCTAGCTCAATGATAGATTGACTCCCATGGCTTCATTTCCCTGCACGTCTTGACCACCTTGTTGTGTTGATTATGACCTTCATGGTTGTTTAGCCTTCGTCCCTAGCTCACCAGTCCTTGCCTGAGCAGTTGGCCAGGAGCCTGATCTACGGTCGTCGCCTTAGCGTTAAAAGACCTATGGATCTCAACGCTCTTCTTTTCTGTGAGAGGATGATAAGCAAATGGCAAACCTTTTAGCCGACTACCCTTGATGTTTGTCCCTGATTGTTGATTCCTCCATCTAGCAACGACCTCCGCGTGTGGATTATCTTGTGTCCTGGTTGGTTTTCTCTATGCCTTGATTGATAAACCCCTGCAATCATTCCATGACCTTTCCCATTGGATCCTTGTGTTCTCCTACTATTGTCTGCGCTGTATTGGGGTATTCCGGCAATGAAAAACAAAATGAATTCATCTTTGAATTTTACATTGGGTATTCTGGCAATGAAAAACGAAATGATTTCTAGTCTGCATTTTTATTTTGGGTATTTTGTCAATGAGAAATGAAATGAATTCATCTCTGCATTTTACATTAGGTATTCTGGCAATGAAAAACGAAATGAATTCATCTCTGCATTTTACATTGGGTATTCTGGCAATAAAAAACAAAATGATTTCTGGTCTGCATTTTTATTTTGTATTATGGCGATGGAAAAGAGGAATTATTCTTGTCTGAATTTCATTTTACCTTTGGGGCGATTTTTCCCTTGATGAAGACTGTGTTTTGCTTTAAAATTTTGCTTCCATTTGATTCCTATTAATGCCCACGTTTTTACTTTTCAATTCATCAAATTTCCTGCTGTGAAAGACCACAATTTCGGAAATTAAAAACGAACTATGTTGCATGCTGAATTCACCCACGTTTTTGCTTTTCAATTCATCAAATTTCCTGTTGTGAATGACCAAAATTTTGGAAATTAAAAACGAACTGTGTTGCATGTTGAATTTGCCCACATTTTTGCTTTTCAATTCATCAAATTACTTGCTGTGAATCGACCACTTTTTCCTTTGAAAACTTGTTTGCGTTTTACTGTTGAAGGCCCATGAAATTTCCATTCAAATGCGCGGCTGAGGTTGCCGTAAATGGTCACGGTTTTGCCCAATAAAGTTTGACTGAAATTGTTGTTCACACCCATGATTTTGCTGTGAAACTGAGGTTTGTGTCGCTACCTTGATTGATGACGAAATGCCTTTAAAATTGTGACAGTGTTTCCCTTAAATGACGGGCTGCGTCTACTGGTGATTGGATGACTTCGCCTAATTAGTTGACTGCACCTTTAATCTGTAAACGACCTTGGTTTTGTACAACAATATCCTCAGTTACACCTTAACCTTAATTTCCTTCTATCTATCTTTATGGTTAACTTTTTTTGGACAACAAGTGTAATAGTCAACAGGTTGTACATTAAAGTTGCTATTGCTGTTAGATAGTGCTTGGTACACTAATATTGTTATAGTGTTGAATAATAGTGTTATATTGGAAATGGGTAGCAATGTATATATAATTGTTAAATGGTTAATGAAGATTTTGGTAGATTATATTTGTAGTAAATGTCTAAATTGTGCTTTAGACTTGCTAATTGGGATGGATTTTAAGGTAAATTTAAAATTGCCAATTGTTGACTAGTTGTGATTTAGACTCACTGACTTGTTTCGCTTTTAAGGTTAAATTAGAATTGCAAATAGTTGACTAGCTGTAATTTAGACTGGCTAAATTAGATATGTAATTGATGTTAGTTGGATTTATAGATATTGCCTAATTGGTAACTTAGACCCGCTAAATTTGAGTTGTAATTCATGTTAAGTTCAGCTGGTAATTCGTTGACTAATGGAATTTAGACTAGTTAATTGATCTGTAATTAACGCCATTTTAAATCATAGATATTGACCATTTAGCCTTGATTATCGGTTGGGTTGTTGACGAAGTCATTTTTAGCTTGCGCTTCCCATTGAGGGTGTTGTTGTTTATTATAAGTAATGTTTGTACTTGGTTATGTAAATGTTTAATGTGATTGGTTTTGCTCACTATAAGGGTTCTAGTTACTTGTGTAATTAATTTTGGGTGTCTGGGGTTGTTAGGATGGTTGTCCTTAGCTTAGTAGGCTTGGTCTGCTTGTGTCAAGTGGGATGTAGACACCTCTTTGTTCCTCAGAATAGTCACCAGCTTTGAGACCTTAAATGGTCAAAATCGATGGGAACCTGGGCTTGAGCATTGCTTATGTGTCCTAGAGGTCCTAACCATTGCAGGGTATGACGGGTGGGTAGTCATTCTTATTCTTCGTCGATTGAATGTCATACATTGCTTTTAGGTGCTTGATGTCCTTTTATGTTAGGTTGTTATGTTGTTGTTGCATGAGTTGCAGGCATTGTGTTCGCCGTCATGTTGCGATGTTGAGTATAATGCCATTATTACCTTCCTACGTACACACACACATAAAAAAATTACACTTGTTATGTGAGGCTTGTTGTCATAACGAAATGGGAGGTTCATTACATATGGTATCAGAGCGAGTTCAACTTGCGACTTAGGATCGCTATGACTTTCGTTGATATGATTTGATTATAAGGTTACTAATTGAGTTGACTTGTATTCATGCAGGTAATCATGGTTAGAGGACGCTGCGGAGGAAGACGAAGAGGTGCTAGGGGAGGAGGCACGATGCCTCCAATAGCATCCATGCCCGAGGGATATAAACCCCAATGAGACGAGCAGGTTGTCGGACATGAGCAGATAGCAGTTGGTGATGTGGTCAAAATGATGAGATTTTTTTAGCGCATGTCTGAGGCACTGATTAGTTGTTTGGACAAAGATGAGGCCAGGGTGCTGACACACCCTGAGGTTCTGTTGCGCGCTCCGGTTGGTACTGGTATCATTCCCCGTGAAATCGAGAAGGTCAAATTTTCCGATTTCTTTGGTGCCCCGGACGGAACAGCCGCTGAGGCATGGTTGGAGAAAATGGCGATGTGCTTTGTACTTCACGATTATACCTCCAACATGAAGGTCCAGATGGTAGTCTTTCAACTAAAGAGGAGCGCTCTTCTATGGTGGAAGACACTCCTACCGCAACTGAACGTGGCCATCAAAGACGTGTCATGAGAACTGTTTGAGGAACGGTTCTGAGAGAGGTACCTTTCAGAGGAATTCATTGAGAGTTAGCTCAATGAGTTCAAGGCCTTACGACAGGGCAGTCGTACAGTGCCCAAGTACGAGGCCCGTTTTATGGAGCTGCTTCGATATGCTCTACATCTTAACACTGAGAAACTTAAGGTCAATAGGTTCGTGTTCGACCTTAATGACAACTTACGTGCAAAGGTTAGGATTTTGATTCCTCAAACCTTGCATGATGTCGTCCAGAAGGCCCTCATAGCAAAGGAGGAGCTTATTAGCGGGGGTCAAACCAGGACTCCAGCGAGACCAGCAGGGAAGGTGTCATCTAGAACACAACAACATCAGACACCAGCGAAACATACACCAGGATGTCGTGGCTTCTAGAGGGGATCCACTTTCACTACACCTCAACGACCGATGCCTTAGCAGCGGACACCTTATCGGGGACCACAACATCAGCAGCAACGTCGACCGCAACAGTAGTAGTTTAGACCTGTTTAGCAGAACAAACCAGGATTCCAGACCGACGGGTCGTCACCTTCTAGTTCGGGTACCAGGACTACTGGGCCGAAGAAGGGGTGTTGGATGTGTGAGGAGCCACACTACCAGCGTGACTACCCGATGGAGAGGACTAGAGCATCTGGATCAGCTAGACCCACTACCGTGGGATATATGGGCAAGGCCCATCGGATTCATGCAGCGGTGAATAACCACCAGGCAGAGCATCAGTCGATTGTGCTCGAGATGACAGGTACTGTCGCTGACCAGACCCTTAGTATTTTGATAGATCCTGGTGCTACCGAGAGTTTCATTTTTGGTGCAGCGCTAAAAAGGATTAAGGTAAAGGTATTCGAATAGGATGAGTTTATCTTCGAAGAGATGGCCTCGGGAGCCAAAACAAAGGTTGGAGGAAAGGTTACGGGTTGTACCCTTAACTTGGGAGAGTTTGTCACCAAGGTCGACCCGTACGTCACGATCTTAGGATCTTATGATGTCATGATTGGTATGGACTGGTTAGAATCGCATGAGGCGATACTCAACTATAAGATGAAATGGTTGAGCTTGGTTGATGACGAGGGCCAGAGACGTGTGATTGTAGGCCGGAACCGGGGAGTTTCCCTAAGGTTCATTTTTTCCTTGCAGCTTCGGAAGAGCATGCGCAAGGGGTGCATGCTTTATGTGATCATTGCGTTAAATGAGAAGAGAGTAGCAGAAGGTCTAGAACACCTTCCGGTGGTGAGAGAGTTTGCAGACATATTTATGGAGGAGTTACTTGGGATGCCGCCAAAGAGGGAATTGGAGTTTACCATAGACATAAAACCGGGAACTGAACCGATAGCTAGAACGCCTTATCATATGTCCACCCCAGAGTTATAGGAGTTGAGAATGCAATTGAAGGAATTGCTGGACCTGGGACTGATACATCCTAGTGTGTCACCGTATGGTGCACTTGTTATTTTCATACAAAAGAAGGATGGTTCATGGAGGCTCTGCATTGACTACCATCAATTGAACAAGGCCACGATCAAGAATCAATATCCGTTGCTGAGGATTGATGATTTGTTCGATCAAATGAAGGGCGTGACAATGTTCTCAAAGATCGATTTGCGATCAGGGTATCACCAGTTACAGATTAAGGAAGATGACGTCCCTAAGATCGCCTTTAAGACGAGGTTTGGACATTACAAGTTTATTGTTTTACTGTTTGGACTGACAAATGCCCAAGGGGTATTTATGAGTTTGATGAATGGGGTGTTCCGCGAGTACTTGGACAAGTTCGTCCAAGTATTCATTGACAATATTTTGATTTAATCTCGGATGACGGAGGAGCATGACAAGCACTTGTGCTTGGTACTACAGTGTCTGCAAGAGCACAAATTGTATGGGAAGTTATCCAAATGCTCATTTTATCAATCGAAGATCCACTACTTAGGGCATGTCATCTCCGGTGAAGGTATCGTTGTGGATCTAGCAAAGTTCGAGGCCATTATGGAATGGCCTATGCTGACGAATTTTCCAGAAGTGCGTAGCTTCATGGGTTTAGCAGGATACTATCGACGGTTCGTCGAGGGGTTTTCAAAGATAGCAAATCTGATCACATAATTGAAGAACAAAAACAAGAAGTTTGTTTGAACCGAGAAATGCGCGGAAGCATTTCGGAGGCTCAAGGAGTTGTTGACAACAACATCGATACTAAAGGTCCCGAACATGGATGTAGACTTATTGGTATGCATTGACGCATCCAAGGAAGGCTTAGGTGGAGTCTTGATGTAAGACGGACAAGTAATCACTTACATTTTGAGTAAATTGAGAAGGCATGAGGAGAACTATGCGACAGATGATTTGGAGTTGTTAGCCATCGTATATTGCTTGAAGGTTTGGAGACACTACCTTGTTGGATGAAAATTTGAATTAAACACTGACCACTGTGGACTACAACACCTCTTTATGCAAAGCGACCTAAATGCGTGACAATGACGTTGGTCAAAATTGCTTAGTGAGTATGACTTCGAGATTACTTACATAAAATGAACAATGAACCGAGTGGAAGACGCATTGAGTCAGAGACCATGCATCTTTTCGATGCTTCCTCTTCAGACGAATCTATGTGAAAAGATTCTAACTTTACAGCGTGACGATGACTGGTACAAAGAGGTCGAGGGTTTTATCGGACAAAACACAATGATGGTACCATGATTTGAAGGATTTTCTTTTAATAGTGATGGTTTATTGAGGTTTAAAAATCGGATCTACGTACCACTGAACGATGAGTTGAGGATTTTGATCCTAAGCGAGGCTCATAGAGAAGTTTACATGGCTCACTCGGGAGTCACGAAGATGAGGGAAGACCTTAAACCCTTATTCTTCTGGAATGTAACGAAGGTAGACATAGTCAGCTATGTGGCCAGATGTCTAGAATGTCAGCAAGTAAAGGCTGAACATAGACACCCAACAGGATTACTACAACCACATGCTATTCCAGAATCGAAATGGGAGGTTATTTTGATGGATTTTATTGTTGTATTGCCATTGACGACAAGGAGACATGACTCAATTTTTGTAGTAGTAGACACTCTGACAAAGAGTGCTCACTTTATTCGTGTGCGCACGACATATTAGGTACCTAACATAGCTAGAGTTTTCATCAGTGAGATTGTGAGGTTACATGGCGTGCCTAAGATGATTATATTTGATCGAGGATTAGTATTTACTGGACGATTTTGGACGAGTTTCCAAGAGGCCTTGGGAACCCAACTTAACTTTAGTACTGCATATCACCTAGAGATTGATGGGCAGACCAAACAAATGAACCAGACCTTAGAGGACATGTTGCGCATGTACGTGATGGACCAACAAAAGTGTTGGGAAGAATTCTTGCCACTGGTGGAGTTCACTTACAACAACAGTTACCAGAGCACCATTAAGATGGCGCCTTTCAAGTTTCTTTACGAGCGACCGTGTCAGACGCCTTTGAGTTGGGATTGGCTTGAGGATAGGGTCTTGGTGGGACCATAAGCGATCCAAGAAATGGAAGAGAAAATGCAAACAATAAGACAAAGGATTAAAGAAATGTAGGATCAACATAAGAGTTATGCCAATGCGCACCATGTCGACTGTAGTTACGAGGTCGATGATCGAGTGTTCTTGCGGGTTAAACTGCATAAAAGTTCGATTAAGTTTGGGAAGGGAGATAAACCGTCTTCTAGGTTTGTGGGACCTTTCAAGATTGTGGAGAAAAAGGGGCCCGTGGCCTATCGACTAGCCTTGCCTGATTCTTTGAGGCATATGCATGATGTTTTTCATGTATCTGTTTTGAGACATTACACTAGTGATCCCACACATGTTATTGACATGAGTTCCTTGCAGGTATCGGACAAGGGGGCGCTCATAGCTGAGCCGATCGAAATCTTGGATCATTGCATTCGACAGCTACAACATCGAATGATAGAGCAGGTCAAGGTCTAGTGGGACAATTATAGTCCACACTCAGCGACCTGGGAGGACGCATATGATATGCGCCAACAGTTTCCATTTTTGTTTGATAGATAGACATATGATACTGTGATACACTTTATTTCGGCATATATATTGTGAAACTTTTGGATGAAGTTTATACCAAGAGGGGGTGTATGTAACATCCCGCTCTGGCGCATTGAGAAAACTTATTCTTTGACTACACTTTCTCGCAAGTGATCCAGATTATTATGCTATTAAAACTTTTGATTTTGATTATAAGGCATTATGGGTTGATGACATGTTGTTTTACTGCATTGACATAGACAGGTGCTATTGACTCGGTTTTACTGAGTGTGCAGGATTTTGGACCTCGAGGATGCAAGGGCATCGATGGAACCCCTTGGANGACTGGCTAAATTAGATATGTAATTGATGTTAGTTGGATTTATAGATATTGCCTAATTGGTAACTTAGACCCGCTAAATTTGAGTTGTAATTCATGTTAAGTTCAGCTGGTAATTCGTTGACTAATGGAATTTAGACTAGTTAATTGATCTGTAATTAACGCCATTTTAAATCATAGATATTGACCATTTAGCCTTGATTATCGGTTGGGTTGTTGACGAAGTCATTTTTAGCTTGCGCTTCCCATTGAGGGTGTTGTTGTTTATTATAAGTAATGTTTGTACTTGGTTATGTAAATGTTTAATGTGATTGGTTTTGCTCACTGTAAGGGTTCTAGTTACTTGTGTAATTAATTTTGGGTGTCTGGGGTTGTTAGGATGGTTGTCCTTAGCTTAGTAGGCTTGGTCTGCTTGTGTCGAGAGGGATGTAGACACCTCCTTGTTCCTCAGAATAGTCGCCAGCTTTGAGACCTTAAATGGTCAAAATCGATGGGAACCTGGGCTTGAGCGTTGCTTATGTGTCCTAGAAGTCCTAACCATTGCAGGGTATGACGGGTGGGTAGTCATTCTTATTCTTCGTCGGTTGAATGTCATACATTGCTTTTAGGTGCTTGATGTCATTTAATGTTAGGTCGTTATGTTATTGTTGCATGAGTTGCATGCATTGTGTTCGCCGTCATGTTGCGATGTTGAGTATAATGTCATTATTACCTTCCTACGTACACACACACACACACAAAAATTACACTTGTTATGTGAGGCTTGTTGTCATAATGAAATGGGAGGTTCATTACATATGGTATCAGAGCGAGTTCAACTTGCGACTTGGGATCGCTATGACTTTCGTTGATATGATTTGATTATAAGGTTACTAATTGAGTTGACTTGTATTCATGCAGGTAATCATGGTTAGAGGACGCTGTGGAGGCAGACGACGAGGTGCTAGGGGAGGAGGCATGATGCCTCCAATAGCATCCATGCCCGAGGGATATAAACCCCAATGAGACGAGCAGGTTGTCGGACATGAGCAGATAGCAGTTGGTGATGTGGTCAAAATGATGAGATTTTTTTAGNCAGGACTACTGGGCCGAAGAAGGGGTGTTGGATGTGTGAGGAGCCACACTACCAGCGTGACTACCCGATGGAGAGGACTAGAGCATCTGGATCAGCTAGACCCACTACCGTGGGAGATATGGGCAAGGCCCATTGGATTCATGCAGCGGTGAATAACCGCCAGGAAGAGCATCAGTCAACTGTGCTCGAGATGACAGGTACCATCGCTGACCAGACCCTTAGTATTTTGATAGATCCTGGTGCTACCGAGAGTTTCATTTTTGGTGCAGCGCTAAAAAGGATTAAGGTAAAGGTATTCGAACAGGATGAGTTTAGCTTCGAAGAGATGGCCTCGGGAGCCAAACCAAAGGTTGGAGGAAAGGTTACGGGTTGTACCCTCAACTTGGGAGAGTTTGTCACCAAGGCCGACCCGTACGTCACGATCTTAGGATCTTATGATGTCATGATTGGTATGGACTGGTTAGAATCGCATGAGGCGATACTCAACTATAAGATGAAATGGTTGAGCTTGGTTGATGACGAGGGCCAGAGACGTGTGATTGTAGGCCGGAACCAGGGAGTTTCCCTGAGGTTCATTTTTTCCTTGCAGCTTCGGAAGAGCATGCGCAAGGGGTGCATGCTTTATGCGATCATTGCGTTAAACGAGAAGAGAGTAGTAGAAGGTCTAGAACACCTTCCGGTGGTGAGAGAGTTTGCAGACGTATTTATGGAGGAGTTACTTGGGATGCCGCCAGAGAGGGAATTGGAGTTTACCATAGACATAAAACCGGGAACTGAACCGATAGCTAGAACGCCTTATCAGATGTCCACCCCAGAGTTATAGGAGTTGAGAATGCAATTGAAGGAATTGCTGGACCTGGGACTGATACGTCCTAGTGTGTCACCGTGGGGTGCACTTGTTATTTTCATACAAAAGAAGGATGGGTCATGGAGGCTCTGCATTGACTACCGTCAATTGAACAAGGCCACGATCAAGAATCAATATCCGTTGCTGAGGATTGATGATTTGTTCGATCAAATGAAGGGCGCGACAATGTTCTCAAAGATCGATTTGCGATCAGGGTATCACCAGTTACAGATTAAGGAAGATGACGTCCCTAAGATCGCCTTTAAGACGAGGTTTGGACATTACAAGTTTACTGTTTTACTGTTTGGACTGACAAACGCCCAAGGGGTATTTATGAGTTTGATGAATGGGGTGTTCCGCGAGTACTTGGACAAGTTCATCCAAGTATTCATTGACGATATTTTGATTTAATCTCGGATGACGGAGGAGCATGACAAGCACTTGTGCTTGGTACTACAGTGTCTGCAAGAGCACAAATTGTATGGGAAGTTATTCAAATGCTCATTTTATCAATCGAAGATCCACTACTTAGGGCACGTCATCTCCGGTGAAGGTATCATTGTGGATCCAGCAAAGGTCGAGGCCATTATGGAATGGCCTATGCTGACGAATTTTCCAGAAGTGCGTAGCTTCATGGGTTTAGCAGGATACTATCGACGGTTCGTCGAGGGGTTTTCAAAGATAGCAAATCTGATCACATAATTGAAGAACAAAAACAAGAAGTTTGTTTGAACCGAGAAATGCGCGGAAGCATTTCGGAGGCTCAAGGAGTTGTTGACAACAACATCGATACTAAAGGTCCCGAACATGGATGTAGACTTATTGGTATGCATTGACGCATCCAAGGAAGGCTTAGGTGGAGTCTTGATGTAAGACGGACAAGTAATCACTTACATTTTGAGTAAATTGAGAAGGCATGAGGAGAACTATGCGACAGATGATTTGGAGTTGTTAGCCATCGTATATTGCTTGAAGGTTTGGAGACACTACCTTGTTGGATGAAAATTTGAATTAAACACTGACCACTGTGGACTACAACACCTCTTTATGCAAAGCGACCTAAATGCGTGACAATGACGTTGGTCAAAATTGCTTAGTGAGTATGACTTCGAGATTACTTACATAAAATGAACAATGAACCGAGTGGAAGACGCATTGAGTCAGAGACCATGCATCTTTTCGATGCTTCCTCTTCAGACGAATCTATGTGAAAAGATTCTAACTTTACAGCGTGACGATGACTGGTACAAAGAGGTCGAGGGTTTTATCGGACAAAACACAATGATGGTACCATGATTTGAAGGATTTTCTTTTAATAGTGATGGTTTATTGAGGTTTAAAAATCGGATCTACGTACCACTGAACGATGAGTTGAGGATTTTGATCCTAAGCGAGGCTCATAGAGAAGTTTACATGGCTCACTCGGGAGTCACGAAGATGAGGGAAGACCTTAAACCCTTATTCTTCTGGAATGTAACGAAGGTAGACATAGTCAGCTATGTGGCCAGATGTCTAGAATGTCAGCAAGTAAAGGCTGAACATAGACACCCAACAGGATTACTACAACCACATGCTATTCCAGAATCGAAATGGGAGGTTATTTTGATGGATTTTATTGTTGTATTGCCATTGACGACAAGGAGACATGACTCAATTTTTGTAGTAGTAGACACTCTGACAAAGAGTGCTCACTTTATTCGTGTGCGCACGACATATTAGGTACCTAACATAGCTAGAGTTTTCATCAGTGAGATTGTGAGGTTACATGGCGTGCCTAAGATGATTATATTTGATCGAGGATTAGTATTTACTGGACGATTTTGGACGAGTTTCCAAGAGGCCTTGGGAACCCAACTTAACTTTAGTACTGCATATCACCTAGAGATTGATGGGCAGACCAAACAAATGAACCAGACCTTAGAGGACATGTTGCGCATGTACGTGATGGACCAACAAAAGTGTTGGGAAGAATTCTTGCCACTGGTGGAGTTCACTTACAACAACAGTTACCAGAGCACCATTAAGATGGCGCCTTTCAAGTTTCTTTACGAGCGACCGTGTCAGACGCCTTTGAGTTGGGATTGGCTTGAGGATAGGGTCTTGGTGGGACCATAAGCGATCCAAGAAATGGAAGAGAAAATGCAAACAATAAGACAAAGGATTAAAGAAATGTAGGATCAACATAAGAGTTATGCCAATGCGCACCATGTCGACTGTAGTTACGAGGTCGATGATCGAGTGTTCTTGCGGGTTAAACTGCATAAAAGTTCGATTAAGTTTGGGAAGGGAGATAAACCGTCTTCTAGGTTTGTGGGACCTTTCAAGATTGTGGAGAAAAAGGGGCCCGTGGCCTATCGACTAGCCTTGCCTGATTCTTTGAGGCATATGCATGATGTTTTTCATGTATCTGTTTTGAGACATTACACTAGTGATCCCACACATGTTATTGACATGAGTTCCTTGCAGGTATCGGACAAGGGGGCGCTCATAGCTGAGCCGATCGAAATCTTGGATCATTGCATTCGACAGCTACAACATCGAATGATAGAGCAGGTCAAGGTCTAGTGGGACAATTATAGTCCACACTCAGCGACCTGGGAGGACGCATATGATATGCGCCAACAGTTTCCATTTTTGTTTGATAGATAGACATATGATACTGTGATACACTTTATTTCGGCATATATATTGTGAAACTTTTGGATGAAGTTTATACCAAGAGGGGGTGTATGTAACATCCCGCTCTGGCGCATTGAGAAAACTTATTCTTTGACTACACTTTCTCGCAAGTGATCCAGATTATTATGCTATTAAAACTTTTGATTTTGATTATAAGGCATTATGGGTTGATGACATGTTGTTTTACTGCATTGACATAGACAGGTGCTATTGACTCGGTTTTACTGAGTGTGCAGGATTTTGGACCTCGAGGATGCAAGGGCATCGATGGAACCCCTTGGANGTTGTATTGGGGTATTCTGGCAATGAAAAACAAAATGAATTCATCTCTGCATTTTACATTGGGTATTCTGGCAATGAAAAACAAAATGATTTCTGGTCTGCATTTTTATTTTGGGTATTCTGGCAATGAGAAACGAAATGAATTTATCTGTGCATTTTACATTGGGTATTCTGGCAATGAAAAATGAAATGAATTCATCTCTGCATTTTACATTGGGTATTCTAGCAATGAAAAACATAATGATTTATGGTCTGCATTTTTATTTTGGGTATTCTGGCAATGAGAAATGAAATAAATTCATCTCTCCATTTTACATTGGGTATTCTGGCAATGAAAAACGAAATGAATTCATCTCTGCATTTTACATTGGGTATTATAGCAATGAAAAACTAAATGATTTCTAGTCTGCATTTTTATTTTGGGTATTCTAGCAATGAGAAACGAAATGAATTCATCTCTGCATTTTACATTGGGTATTCTAGCAATGAAAAACGAAATGAATTCATCTTTGCATTTTACGTTGGGTATTCTGGCAATGAAAAACGAAATGATTTCTAGTCTGCATTTTTATTTTGTATTTTGGCGATGGAAAAGAGGAATTATTCTTGTCTACATTTCGTTTTACCTTTGGGGTGATTTTGCCCTTGATGAAGACTGTGTTTTGCTTTAAAATTTTGCTGCCATTTGATTCCTGTTAATGTCCACGTTTTTTCTTTTCAATTCATCAAATTTCCTACTGTGAAAGACCATGATTTTGGAAATTAAAAATGGACTGTGTTGCATGCTGAATTCGCCCACGTTTTTGCTTTTCAATTCATCAAATTTCCTGCTGTGAATGACCACGATTTTGGAAATTAAAAATGGACTATGTTGCATGTTGAATTTGCCCACGTTTTTTCTTTTCAATTCATCAAATTACTTGCTGTGAATTGACCACTTTTGCCTTTGAAAACTTGTTTGCATTTTACTATTGAAGGCCCACGAAATTGCCATTCAAATGCATGGCTGAGGTTGCCATAAATGGTCACGGTTTTGTCCAATAAAGTTTGACTGAAATTGTTGTTCACACCCATGATTTTTGCTGTGAAACTGAGGTCTTTGTTCCTGCCTTGATTGATGACGAAATGCCTTTAAAACTGTGACAACGTTGCCCTTAAATGATGGGTTGCGTCTGCTGGTGATTGGACAAATTCGCCTAATTAGCTGACTGTGCCTTTAATCTGTAAACGACCTTGGTTTTAGACAACAATATCCTCAGTTACACCTTAGCCTTCATTTCCTTCTAGCTATCTTTATGGTTAACTTTTGTCGGACAACAAGTGTAATAGTCAGCAGGTTGTACATTAAAGTTGCTATTGCTGTTAGATAGTTCTTGGTACACTAATATTGTTATAGTGTTGAATAATAGCATTATATTGGAAATGGGTAGCAATGTATATATAATTGTTAAATGGTTAATGAAGATTTTGTTAGATTATATTTGTAGCAAATGTCTAAATCGTGCTTTAGACTTGCTAATTGGGATGGATTTTAAGGTAAATTTAAAATTGCCAATTGTTGACTAGTTGTGATTTAGACTCACTGACTTGTTTCACTTTTAAGGTTAAATTAGAATTGCAAATAGTTGACTAGCTGTAATTTGGACTGGATAAATTAGATATGTAATTGATGTTAGTTGGATTTATAGATATCGCCTAATTGGTAACTTAGACCGCTAAATTTGAGTCTTAATTCATGTTAAGTTCGATTGGTAATTCGTTGACTAATGGAATTTAGACTGGTTAATTGATTTGTAATTAACACCATTTTAAATCATAGATATTGACCATTTAGCCTTGATTATCGGTTGGGTTGTTGACGAAGTCATTTTTAGCTTGCACTTCCCGTTGAGGGTGTTGTTGTTTATTATAAGTAATGTTTGTACTTGGTTATGTAAATGTTTAATGTGATTGGTTTTGCTCACTGTAAGGGTTCTAGTTACTTGTGTAATTAATTTTGAGTGCGTGGGGTTGTTAGGATGATTGTCCTTATCTTAGTAGGCTTGGTCTTCTTGTGTCGGGCGTGATGTAGACACCTCCTTGTTCCTCAGAACAGTTGCCAGCCTTGAGACTTTAAATGGTCAAAATCGATGGGAACCTGGGCTTGAGCGTTGCTTATGTGTCATGGAGGTCCTAACCATTGCAGGGTAGGACGGGTGAGTAGTCATTCTTATTCTTCGTCGGTTGAGTGTCATACATTGCTTTTAGGTGCTTGATGTGCTTTTATGTTAGGTCGTTATGTTGTTGTTGTGTGAGTTGCATGCGTTGTGTTTGTCGTCATGTTGCGATGTTGAGTATAATGTCATTTTTACCTTCCTACATACACACACACAAAAAAAAATTGCACTTGTTATGTGAGGCTTGTTGTCGTAAAGAAATGGGAGGTTTGTTACAGTAGAAAATATTGATAGCTCAGTATGCAGTGTCGTTTCCTCACAAAATATCCCCTGATCACACATGGCAGGAACACTTCCAATATCTTATTATTAAGCCTCGGTCTGATTAGGAGCATTCTTGTTTGGAAACCATTAGAATCTCACATCATTGTGTGAAACATTGGCCACTAGGGTTACATGAAGGGTCATCCATCTATGAAACCACTAAAAATTCTCTACTATAGGCAATGATAAATAACGAAAACAATAAATATGGAAACATACTCTTACCTAGGTTTGACATAATAGTTATGAAGCATTATCATCCATGAAACAATTTTTTCCACCTCCCAGCAAAAACAAAACAATGGTTGGGGCAAGTCCATGCATTTCATATTCCTTAGCAGAGTTGTGAAAAATGGTTTGCATTAACCCATAGGAATTTCAAATGAAGTTATTCAGTTATTGATAGAAATAAAATAAACATCGACATGTATGTTGATTTACAATCCACCATGCAATGTGTCTCTTTGGAGTTACATAGTATATTTTTAAGGCAAGAGAAGACTTCATAATAGATCTGTGACATCACAACACATTTGAGTGTTGTGTTTTCTGTAAATTAAAATTTGAAATCAGCTTTATATCAACTTTTCCCATAAAATGTCGATTTTATTTTGCATTTTCTCAACTCATCATTATATAATGGTTGTTTCAAATTTCTTAAGAGAATAAGAGGTTGAACAAGGGGGGTATACTAAATGTCAATTTTCTTGAATATGAACTGTCGAGTAGTCTACTGGCGAATCAACAAGTGTAATTGGATCAATGGATATTGCTTAAATTGGATATTGATTTGCTACACACTATTTAAGTCAGTATAAATATTGAGCTGTTGCAGAGCTAGAATGGAGGAAGGGCTTGGAAGAAAACATGGTAAAGCATGTGGTCTTTAAGCCTTTAGAGCAGAGTTCCGGTCAAATTAAATCTTTTTGGTTTCTATTGAACATTGCAAAAAAATAAAACATGTGAAGTGAAAGATAAGTTTGCAACATTTTTCATATCACTTATCAATAAGTAAAATCAATGATTCAAGTTAATAAGTAAAATCAGTGATTCAAGTTTTCTTGAGGATAAGTGAACTTGTTTGCAATACCTTTTTTTTAATCTAACATGTAGGATTTCATTATATTTGTTAAGTGTAAATATGTTATGCACTCGAATATCACATATCATATAAATAACGTTTTTTTTTTGTAGATATATCTCATATGGAATTTGAAGTAGATTACACAATATAGGCTCTCTAACGTTGCACTGTAGAATATTGTTGTTCATGGTGCAGATAATAGCATTTAGGCAATGTCTATATATAAAAAAGGCCTATTTGATTACATTTGGAACAATCAATCATTCCATATTTTATCAATGTAGATGCACCTGTAAGAGAATTACAGATGGAACAGACAAGTTCAAATGGTGTTGAGTATGCATTTTCCACTATCAGTGCACCTTCAACTTGTTTATACAACACT
>JZKD02S2233436.1:417074-450430 GCA_000966675.3 Picea glauca
AGTGTCACCGAGAACAACACTCGGGAAGATACTCTCTAGTACCTGGGTAGTCAGGTAGTACGGCTAAGGGTACGGTCTATCCTCCTTAGTTAGTGCCCTGAGATATTGGACCGAGTACTACTGTTGGACCCCACATGTATATCAAAGAGCTATAGCACAAGGAAAACCCTTGTCTATAGAACCTTTGAATACCTAACCCTTGGGGGACAGAAACATAAACAAAGTAAAACGGACTAGATCTATTGACGCACAACTGTGTTTGGGTTGCCAAGTAAATACACATTTCTTTCTGGTTAAGAATTTGGGGATTTCATTATTTGAGACTTATTCCATTGGACTCATCCCTTCTCCCTTATCACATTCATCCATATCATTTTTTGGCAAAAAACATTTTAACCTCGCCCGCCCCTTTTCAGTTCACCCATCCTCATGGCCCATACCCATAGCCAAGAATTGGAGTCTTGCTTCAACACCTTGCAATCTAGTTTCCTCGAGACCCAAAAAGAAGTGAAACAACTCAATGCTACTATTGCCTCATGAGATACATCCATCAATACAACCATAAATGCATCAGTGTAGTCTGCAATGGAAGAAGTCAAACAAGAACTGACCACCCAGCTTGAATATGTCTTTGCATCACTCTGCACCAAACTAAAGATCCCTACCGATGACCCTTTTCAAGACGCACATCCAAAGACTGAAGGTGAAAATTCCTCCCATTCCCATACCTTTCAGCCCCATCACTTTCAATGTGACATACTCCTTCTGCGGGTGGATGTAACCAAATTTGATGGCTTGGTCCCCACTGGTTGGGTCACCCAAATGGAACATTATTTCTCTCTATAAGGAATTACAGATGACTTGGCCAAATTCCGGTATGGTGTTCTCCATCTAGATCAAGAATGTTGGCAATGGTGGCAATGGAGAAAAAATTCCCATCAAGGGTATATTGCTTGGACCCAATTTGTGACTGAGCTTTATGAACGCTTTGACACTGACACCAACCATTTGGGTCATTTGACAAAATTGAAACAATTATGAACAATTGAAGACTTCATAGTTTCATTTGAGCGCCTGGATTTTCAAACAGAGGGCATGACTGATGCTTTCTTTCGAGAGTGTTTTATCAGTGGCCTCAAGGAGGAGATTCAGGCCCATGTCCTCATGGCTCGACCTTTGAGTTGGGTGGAGGCTACTAAAAAAGCTAAAGAAGCACAACAAGTTTTATCCTCTCAAACCCGTAAACCTTCCTTTATCCCTCAACCTAAACCCATAAATCCCACTACTCCCTCTGCCCCATTAAAGATCCAAAAAATGACCAAGGATGAAATGGATGAACGCCAACTCAAAGTCCTTTGTTATAATTCTGATGACAAATATTTCCCGAGCCACAAATGTAAGGAACAAAAGGTTTTTATGGCCATCTCTGAGGATATTTTGAAAGAAGATGTTGAAACTCCCATTGTGCCCGAGTCCCCTGAAATCACTGACATAACCCCTCCCTCCGACCTTCCCGAAGTAAAACCAATCATTTCCGTCAATTCTCTCACTGGTTTCTCCAGCCCCCAAACCCTCAAGTTAATTGGTTACATCCAGCATCGTAAGGTCATCATTCTGGTTGATAGTGGAAGTACCCATAATTTTATTCATCACCGCATTGCCCAAGAAACCCATTGCTACATCCATGCCGTCAACAATTTCCAAATTATGATTGTCAATGGTGGTTCCATGAAATGTGGAGGGCGCTGTGAAAATGTGTGTCTCCAAATCGGTGACTACCACCTCAAATCCCATATGTTGGCTATCGACATGGGCGATTGTGACAATGTGTTGGGTGCAGACTGACTAAGGACCTTGGGTCCCATTCTCATGGATTTTAAGGACTTAACCATGCAATTCAACCAGGAAGGCCACCAATATAAATTCCAAGGCATCACTATTGGTTCACCTGAGGTCATTAGTTCCCAATCGCATGGAAAAGCTACTCAAAAAAGGTCATTCTAGTGTCATTGACCAACTCCATGCCATACAAGCAACAAAGACACCCCCGGTGCTGTAAGACCTCCAAGCGCTTCTTTCTAAACATCAAATGCTATTTTCCACTCCCCAAGGACTCCCTCCTTCCTGTGGTGTTCATGATCATTCCATTCCCCTTGTACCAGGAAGCCTTCCTCCCAATATCCATCTGTATCGCCACCCCTTTTCACAAAAAGATGAAATTGAGAAAATGGTCCAGGAACTCCTTACTGCAGACGTTATCCATCCTAGTACGAGCCCTTACTCTTCTATGGTAGGCATGGTCCTGAAGAAATAAGGTTCTTGGAGAATGTGTCCTGACTTTCGTGCCCTCAACAAACTAACCATTAAAGATAAATTTCCTATTCCTGTCATTGATGACCTCCTGGATGAATTGAGTGGAGCCCAATTCTTTACCAAACTTGATCTTTGCTCGAGCTATCACCAGATACATATGAAAGAGGAAGACATCCCCAAGACAACCTTTCGAACTCATGAGGGCCACTATGAGTTTTTGGTCATGCCCTTTGTCTTGTGTAACGCTCCCTGCACCTTCCAAAGCCTCATGAATCATGTCTTATGTCCATTTCTCCGGCATTTTGTCTTAGTTTTCTTTGATGATATCCTCATCTATAGAAAAACATGGACATACCATCTTACTCATGTGGAGCAAGTTCTGCATCTACTCTCTCAGCACCAAGTTTTCCTGAAACAGTCTAAATGTGCTTTTGGTGCCTCAGAAGTAGAATACTTGGATCATTTGGTGGGCAAGGATGGTGTTAGGGTGGACCTGAAAAAGATTGAATATATGCAAGACTGGACGCACCCAAAGACTCTCAAAATATTGCGTGGATTTTTGGGCCTAACAGGGTATTATCGCAAGTTTGTTAAGAACTACGGAAAGATTGCAGCACCTCTCACTACTCTCTTCAAAAAGAACTCTTTCACTTGGACTCTAGCAGCTGAGCAAGCTTTTCAATCCTTGAAGATGACCATGTGCACCACTCTGGTTCTGGCCCTTCCTGATTTCACAAAGACCGTTGTGTTGGAACTTGATGCCTCAGGGAAAGGAATCGGCACTGTCCTTATGCAAAAGGGTCAACCTTTGGCCTTCACCAGCAAGTAACTATCGGAAAGGAATCTAGGCAAACCCATTTATGAAAAGGAAATTTTGGCTATTCTGCATGTCATTGATATGTGGCGCCCTTATCTCTTAGGGAAACACTTCCAAATTAAGACCGACCATCAAAGCCTCAAGTACTTTCTGGAACAACGCATTTCCTCCCAGGAGCAACAAAAATGGGTGACCAAGCTCTTTGGATATGATTATGAGATCATTTACAAGAAGGGAAAAGACAATGTCATGGAAGATGCACTGTCCTAGAAATATGAATAAGAAGGATCCCTTTTTTCTCTTTCCTTCATTGTACCTGCTTGGCTCCAAGCTGTGTGCTAGGAATGGCTTCAAGATCCCAAAAGTTCGCATCTGATCCAACAATTGCATACCAAGGCTTTGGCTCCCCCAGGGTACTCCTGGATCCAAGATGAGCTTTGATACAAAGGCCATTTGTATTTAAGTAAACAATCCAAGATTAAATCCACGGTACTTTCTAAGCTTCATGCTACACCCACAACCGGGCACTCAGGGTTCACCAAAACATATGACCGGGTCAAACGTTCTTTTTTCTGGGATGGTATGAAACAGGACATCCGTGCTTTTGTTGTTGAATGTGAGGTGTGACAATGCAACAAGGGAGAAACAGTCAAATCTCTGGGCACACTACAAGTGCTTCTGATTCCCCTTGCTATTTGGAAGGATATCTCTATGGACTTTATTACCGGCTTACTCGAATTGGGGAATAAATCAGTCGTAATGGTGGTTGTGGATTGCCTTTCCAAGTATGCTCATTTCTATGCTCTTCACCACCCATTTACTGCATCCACGGTGGCTCAAATTTTCATGGACCAGGTCTTCAAGCTTCATGGCATGCCGCACTCTATTGTTTCTAATCGTAACCCAACTTTCACAAGCAATTTTTGGCAAGAACAGTTTAAGATACAAGGCACCTGATTGCATCTCAGCTCAGCTTATCATCCCCAAATGGACGTTCAAATGGAAGTTGTCAACAAGTGTTTGGAAACATATATGAGGTGCTTTGCCTCTGAAAAACAACACCAGTGGTCTCAATGGTTACCCCTAGCTGAATGGTGGTACAACACTTCATACCATATAGCCACTCGCATGACTCCTTTTGAAGTGGTATATGGACATAAGCCACCTTCATTTCTTTCATACTTATCGGGTACCTCGAAGGTCCAGGTAGTTGACCAAACACTTACAATCTGAGAGGATATTCTTTGTACCCTTAAAGAGAACATGGTCATTGCACAGAATCGCATGAAGCAGCAAGAAGATCAAGGTCACTCTGAACGTCAATTTGCAGAAGGGGATCGGGTGTTTCAGTGACTGCAACCATATAAGCAAACTTCCCTCAAGGATGAGCATTGTCAGAAGCTAGCGCCCAAATTTTATGGTCCTTATAAAGTTCTCAGGCTTGTGGGACAAGTCGCATATCAGTTATCTCTGCCCAGTCAATCGAAGCTACATCATGTTTTTCATGTCTCATGCTTAAAGAAAGTGATTGGAACCAGGTGCCAAATTCAAACCAACCTTCCAGAGTTAGTTGAAGAAGGATCCATTTGGCTATAGCCAAAAGCAGTTTTGGACCAGCATGAGTGTCACCTGCGTCAGAGAACCATCAAGGAAGTGCTAGTCCAGTGGAAAGATATGACTCCAGCAGATGCCACTTGGGAACCAGCTACCATTCTGCAATAGTTTCCACATCTCAATCCTTGAGGACAAGGCTATTTTTAAGGGGGCAGACATGTTAAGGTCCTAACCCGCACATAGGTAGATCAATGTATTCATATGTAATAAAGGTCAATATTAATAAGGCCTTTCAATAAAATAGAATAAGGCGGATGTAAGAAGACCTGATAGAAGCTTCTACTTCTAGAAGGATCTTCATCTAGATGCTTCTCTTAATCGACATATTTAGTATAAATAAGGGTCGAGGCTATGAAAACCATAGCTTGGAGATTATTGTAACAGAGCGCTGCTTGACTGGAGGTTGCCCCCTTGAAGAGGCATGTGAACATTTCTTTCTGAATCAAAGTGTTATTTCAATTGTTGTTCTCATATTATTTATGTGTTATTATGGAGATTACGCTGGTTATATTACTATTATTCTTCCATTTCTAGCATTTTATTTCTTTTGTATGTATTTATTATATCTGGTATCTTGAATAAACCGATCGATCACCTGACTGCTATAGTGCCACCGAGAACAACAATCGGGAAGATACTCTCTAGTACCTAGGTAGTCGGGTAGTACGGCTAAGGGTACAGTCTATCCTCCTTAGTGCCCTGAGATATTGGGCCAAGTACTACTATTGGATCCAACACATATATCAGAGAGCTATAACACAGGGAAAACCCTTGTTTGTAGAACCCTTGAATACCTAACCCTTGGGGGAAAAAAACATAAACAAATTAAAACAGACAAGATCTATTATCACGCAACTGTGTTCAGGTTGCCAAGTAAATACACATTTCTTTCTGTTTAAGCATTTGGGGATTTCATCGCTACAGTATTCTTCAGACTGGAGTATAACTCCGTGGGTGTAAAAAAAAAGTCTGGAAATTTTTTCACCATTATTTGAGACCTATTCCATTGGATTCGTCTCTTCTCCCTTATCACATTCATCCATATCATTTTTTGGAAAAAAATTTGACCCTGGCCACCCCTTTCAGTTCACCCATCCTCATGGCCCATACCCGTAGCCAAGACCTGGAAGCTCGCTTCAACACCTTGCAATTTGGCTTCCTCGAAACCGAAAAAGAAGTGAAACAAATCAGTTCTACTGTTGCCTCCATTGATACATCCATCAATACAACCATAAATACATCCATGCAGTCCTCAATGGAGGAAGTCAAATAAGAACTGACCACCCAGCTTGAATCTGTCTTTGCATCACTCTGCACCAAACTGAAGATCCCTCCAGATGACCCTTTCTATGACGCACCTCCAAAGACTGAAGGTGAACATTCCTCCCATTCCCATACCTTTCAGCAACATCACTTTCAACGTGACCTACGCCTTTCGTGGGTGGATGTGACCAAATTTGATGGCTCGGACCCCACTAGTTGGGTCACCCAAATGGAACATTATTTCTCTTTATACGACATTACAGATGACTTGGCCAAACTTCGGAATGGTGTTCTCCATCTAGATCAAGAACGTTGGCAATGGTGGGAATGGAGAAAAACTTCCCGTCAAGGGTATATTGCTTGGACCCAATTTGTGACTGAGCATTATGAACACTTTAACACTGACACCAACCATTTGGGCCATTTGAAAAAGTTTAAACAATCAGGAATAGTAGAATACTTCATAGCTACCTTTGAGCTCCTGTCTTTTCGAACAAAGGGCATGACTGATGCTTTCTTTCTAAAGTGTTTTATCAGTGGCCTTAAGGATGAGATTCGGGCCCATGTACTCATGGCTCAACCTTTGAGTTGGGTGGAGTCTACTAAAAAATCTAAAGAAGCAAAACGTCTTGTATCCTCTCAAAACCATAAACCCTCCTTTTTCCCTTGCCCTAAACCCGTCAATCCACTACTCCCTCTGCCCCATTAAAGATCCAGAAATTGACCAGGGATGAAATGGATGAACGCCAACTCAAAGGCCTTTGTTATAATTGTGATGACAAATATTTCCTGGGCCACAAGTGTAAGGAACAAAAGATTTTTATGGCCATCTCTGAGGATATTTCGAAAGAGGATGTTGAAACTCCCCTTGTGCCTGAGTCACCTGAAATCACTGACATAAACCCTCCCTCAGACCCTCCCGAAGTGGAACCAATCATTTCCCTCAATGCTCTCACTGGATTCTCCACCCCCCAAACCCTCAAGTTAATCGGTTACATCAAGCATCGGAAGGTCATCATTCTGGTTGATAGTGGAAGCACCCATAATTTTATTCATCGTCACATTGCCCAAGAAACTCATTGCTACATCCATGTCATCAACAATTTCCAAATCATGATTGCCAATGGTGGTTCCATGAAATGTGGAGGGCGCTGTGAAAATGTGCTTCTCCAAATAGGTGACTACCACCTAAAATCCCATATGTTTGCTATCAACATGGGCAATTGTGACATTGTGTTGGGTGCTCACTGGCTAAGGACTTTGGGTCCCATTCTCATGGATTTTAAGGAATTAACCATGCAATTCGACCAAGAAGGCCACCAATATAATTTCCAAGGCATCATTGTTGGTTCACCTGAGGTCATTAGTTCCCATCACATGGAAAAGCTGCTCAAAAAAGGTCATTTTGGTGTCATTTCCCAACTCCATGCCATACAAGCAACAGAGACACCCCCAGTGCCACAAGACCTCCAAGCCCTCCTTTCTAAACATAAAATGGTATTTTCCACTCCCCAAGGAATCCCTCCTTCCCATGATGTTCATGATCATTCCATTCCCCTTGTACCCGGAAGCCTTCCTTCCAATATCCATCTGTATCGCCACCCCTTTTCAAAAAAAAATGAAATTCAGAAAATGGTCTAAGAACTCCTTACTACAGGCATTATCCACCCTAGTATGAGCCCTTACTCTTCTCCTGTAGTCATGGTCCTGAAGAAAGAAGGTTCTTGGAGAATGTGTCCTAACTTTCGTGCCCTCAACAAACTTACCATTAAAGACAAATTTCCCATTCTTGTCATTGATGACCTCTTGGATGAATTGATTGGTGCCCAATTCTTTACTAAACTTGATCTTCACTCGGGCTATCACTAGATACGTATGAAAGAGGCAGACATTGATGGTCTTTCGAACTCATTAAAGACACTATGAGTTTTTGGTCATGCCCTTTGGCTTGTGTAATGCCCCCTCCACCTTCCAAAGCCTCATGAATCATGTCTTCCGTCCTTTTCTCCGTCATTTTGTCTTAGTTTTCTTTGATGATATCCTCATCTATAGCAAAACCTAGACAAACCATCTTACTCATGTGGATCGAGTTCTCCATCTACGCTCTCAGCACCAACTTTTCCCGAAACAGTCTAAATGTGTCTTTGGTGCCTTAGAAGTAGAATAATTGGGTCATCTGGTTGGCAAGGATGGCATTAGGGTGGATCTGAAAAAGATTGAAGTTATGCAAGACTAGCCACACCCAAAGACTCTCAAAAGATTGCATGGATTTTTTGGCTTAATAGGGTATTATCGCAAGTTTGTTAAGAATTATGGAAAGATTGCAGCACCTCTCATTGCTCTCCTAAAAAGGAACTCTTTCACTTGGACTCCAGCCGTTGCTCAAGCTTTCCAAACCTTGAAGATGGCCATGTGCACCACTCCGATTCTAGCCCTTCCTAAGTTCACAAAGACCTTTGCGTTGGAATGTGATGCCTCAGGGAAAGGAATCGGTGTTGTCCTTATGCAAGAGGGTCGACCTTTGGCCTTCACCAGCAAGCAACTGTCTGAAAGGAATCTGGGCAAACCCATCTATGAAAGGGAAATGTTGGCTATTCTGTATGTCATTGATATGTGGTGCCCTTATCTCTTGGGGCAGCGTTTCCAAATAAATATCGACCATCAAAGCCTCAAGTACTTTCTGGAACAACACATTTCCTCCCTGGAGCAACAAAAATATGTGACTAAACTCTTTGGATATGATTATGAGATCATTTACAAGAAAGGCAAAGACAATGTGGTGGCATATGCACTGTCCCAAAAATATGAAGACGAAGTATCCCTTTTTTCTCTTTCCTTCATTGTACCAGATTGGCTCCAAGTTGTTTACCAGGAATGGCTACAAGATCCCAAAAGTTCACATCTGATCCAGCAATTGCAGACCAATGTTGCAGCTCCCCTAGGGTACTCTTTGCTCCAGGATGAGCTTCAATACAAAGGTCATTTGTATTTAAGTAAACAATCAAATATTAAATCCATGGTACTTTCTGAGCTTCATGCTACACCCACAGCGAGGCACTCTGGGTTCACCAAAACCTATGACAGGGTCAAACATTCTTTTTTCTAGGATGGTATGAAACAGGACATCCGTAATTTTGTAGCTGAATGTGATGTGTGTCAATGCAACAAGGGAGAAACAATCAAATATCTGGGCACACTACAACCGATTCTGATTCCACCTGCTATTTGGAAGGATATCTCTATGGACTTTATTACTGGCTTACCCAAAGCGGGAAATAAATCAGTCATAATGGTGGTTGTGGATCGCCTTTCCAAGTATGCTCATTTATGTGCTCTTCAACACCCATTTATTGCATCCACAGTGGCTCAAATTTTCATGGACCAGGTCTTCAAGCTTCATGGCATGCCGTACTCTATTGTTTCTGATCGTGACCCAAATTTCACAAGCAATTTTTGGCAAGAACTATTCAAGCTACAGGGCACCCAATTGCATCTCATCACAGCTTATCATCCCCAGACTGATGGTCAAACGAAAGTTGTCAACAAGTGTTTGAAAACATATCTGAGGTGTTTTTCCTCTGAAAAGAAAAATCAGTGAGCTTAATGGTTACCCCTAGCTGAATGGTGGTACAATACTTCCTACCATACAGCTACACACATGACTCCTTTTGAAGCAGTATATGGACAGAAGCCACCTTCAGTTCTCTCATACTTATCGAGTACCTCGAAGGTCTAGGCGGTTGACCAAACACTTACAGTTCGAAAGGATATTCTTCATACCCCCAAAGACAACTTGGTCATGGCATAGAATCACATGAAGCAACAAGTAGATTAAGGTCACTCTGAACATCAATTTGCAGAAGGGAATCAAGTGTTTCTGCGACTGCAACCATACAAGAAAACTTCCCTCAAGGCCGAGCATTGTCAGAAGCTAGTGCCCAAATTTTATGGTCCTTATATAGTTCTCAAGCATGTGGGACAAGTCGCCTATCAGTTAGCTCTGCCCAGTCATTAGAAGCTACATCCTGTTTTTCATGTTTCATGCTTAAAGAAGGTTATTGGAACTAGGTGCCAAATTCAAACCAACCTTCCCAAGTTAGTTGAAGAAGGATCCATTTGGCTACATACAGAAGCAGTTTTGGGCCAATGTGAGTGTCACCTGCGTCAGAGAACCATCAAGGAAGTGCTAGTCCAGTGGAAAGATACAACTCCAACACATGCCACTTGGGAACTAGCTACCATTCTACAGCAGTTTCCACATCTCAAGCCTTGAGGACAAGGTTGTTTTTAAGGTGGTGGACATGTTAGGGTCCTAACCCACACATAGGTAGAGAAATATATTTGGATGTAATAAAGGTCAATATTAATAAGGCCTTTCAATAAAATATAATAAGGCGGATGTAAGAAGACCTAATAGAAGTTTCCTCTTCTAGAAGGATCTTCCTCTAGATGCTTCTCTTGATAGACATATTTAGTATAAATAAGGGTTGAGGGTATGAAAAACCTAGCTTGGAGATTATTGGAACAAAGCATTGCTCAACTGGAGGTTGCCCCCTCGAAGAGGCCCATGAACATTGCTTTTTGAATCAAAGTGTTATTTTTGTTGTTGATCTTATATCATTTCTGTGTTATTGTTGAGATTATGCTGGTTATATTACTGTTATTCTACCGTTTCTATCATTTTATTTATGTTCTTCATACTTTTTATAAATGGTATATTACATGCTCATTGATGACTTTACTATAATGGGTTTGATATTTTTTCTCAAAGAAAAATCAGAAGCACTAAACAAATTCAAAGCCTTTAAAACCCTTGTTGAAAATGAAAAGGAAACAAAAATCAAATGTCTTAGATCAGACAATGGTGGTGAGTTCACCTCAAAAGAGTTTGATCTCTTCTATGAAACCTATGGAATAAAAAGACAATTCTCTGCTGCCAGAACACCTCATCAAAATGAGATTGTTGAGAGAAAGAATAAAACAGTTCAGGAGGTTGCAAGGACTATGCTCAATGAAGCAAAGTTGTCAAAAGGATATTGGAGGGAATCTGTAAGAACAACAATATACATATTGAACAAAGGTTAGATTAAGGTTAATAGTGATAATACCCCTTATGAATTGTGGTTTGGAAGAGATCCATCAATAAAATACTTCAAGGTCTTTGGAAGTAAATGCTACATCAAAAGACTACATGAGAGTCTTGGAAAATTTGATTACAGATATGATGAAGGTATTTTTCTTGGATATGATTCAAACAAAAAATCATACAAATGCTACAATCTTAGATCACATAAGATTGTTGAGAGTTCAGATGTCAAGGTGGATGACCTAAAAACGATAAGGATCAAAAATCAAGAGACCATACCTGAAAATGAAGATGATGATGATGATGAGACAATCGACACACAGGTATAAGAAGTAGAAGAGAATGAAAAAGAAAGGGAAGAGAATGATATGGATACTAGTGAAAGAGAAGAAGATATTCAAGATGGAGAGATAAGAGAATAATTCCCAAGAAGAGATACAAAGGCACCTTCAAGAATTACTCAAAAGAATAATCCCGAAGAACTGATTATTGGACATATGAATGATGGAGTGCACACAAGAAGACAACTACTGTATCAAACAAAAATAGCATTGTTGTCACATGTTGAGCCTAGCTCAATCAAAGAGGCATGTAAAGATGAGAATTGGATCAAAGCTATGAATGAAGAATTGGACCAAATTGAAAAAAATCAAATTTGGGAACTAGTTCCAAGACCGAAAAATAAAAATGTCATTGGAACTAAATGGGTATATAAAAATAAAATGAATGAAAATGGGAAAGTAATCAGGAACAAAGACAGATTAATATGAAAAGGGTATGCTCAGGTTGAAGGAGTAGACTATGAAGAAACATTTGCACCTGTGGCTAGATTAGAGGCAATTAGGATGTTCTTATCTTTCTCCAGCTACAAAAAATTTAAAGTGTACCAAATGGATGTCAAGTCATCATTTCTAAATGGAAATTTAGAAGAGGAAGTCTATATTGAGCAACCAGAAGGGTTCCAATTAACCAAAAAACAAGACTATGTCTGTAAACTAAAGAAATCACTCTATGGGATAAAACAAGCACCTAGAGCATGGTATACAAGGCTATATTCTTACTTACAAAAACAGGGCCTAAAAAGGGGATCAACAAACAACAATCTTTATTGTAAAATTGATGGTAATAACATGATTATTGTGGAAGTATACATTGATGATATTATATTTGGCAGTGATGATGATAAAATGAGTAAGAACTTTTCTAGGATGATGCAGGAATAATTTGAAATGTCTTTGCTTAGTGAACTAAATTTCGTTCTTGGATTATAAATAATTCAATCCAAAATATGAGTCTTTATCCATCAGTCTAAATATGTTAAGGATATGCTTAAGAGATTCCAGTTAGAGGATTGAAAACCTGTTAGTACACCCATGACAGTTGGATGCAAACTAAGCAAGGATGATGAGTCCAAGGTTGTAGATCCAAAACACTACAGATCAATGATTGGCATTTTTCTCTATGTAACAGCTTCCAGACCTGATGTCAAGCAAGTTGTTGGGGTGGTGGCTAGATTCCAAGCAGAACCAAAGGTGATCCATGTTCAAGCTGTAAAAATAATCTTTAGATATTTGAAAGGAACCATAGATCTTGGTTTGTGGTACCCTAGCAAGGATTCATTCACATTAAAAGCCTATTTATATGTTGATTGGGCAAGAAGTGTAGATGACAAAAAAAGTACAAGTAGAGGAGCATTATTTTTCAAAGAATCACTGGTTGCTTGGATAAGTAAGAAACGGTCCTCACTTTCTCTGTCTAGCACTGAAGCTGAGTATATTGCAGTAGAAGAATGTTGCACACAAGTGGAATGGATGAAACAAGCTCTATAAGACATCGAAATAATATTTGAAGAACCCACTTCCATCCACTGTGATAATACAAGCACAATAAGTCTCTCTAAGAACCTTATCCAGCACTCAAAATCGAAACACAGTCACATAAAGTACCACTATATAAGAGATCGGGCTGAAAACAAAAACATTAAATTGGATAATGTTCCAACACAAGAACATGTGGAAGATATTTTTACAAAACCCTTGAGCGGAGATGTATTTGAATATCTCAGGCAAAAATTGGGAGTAATCCTTCTTCCTACCTAAATATCTCAAGAAGATAACGCATCAGTTGGCACCTATTCAGGGGGAGATAGAAATCAACGTTAGAAGGAGTCATTTAGTTATGACAGGAAAAGTGTGATTGCAGGAGGAGTTACCAATGGTCAAAGAAATACTTATACAAGATAGATCATCGGAGAATAAACCCTTTGCCATTGATGCCAAAGGGGAAGAGTAACTTCAGAGGATAGAAGCATCACCACAGGGGGAGATTGTGTATAAAGTTGGTGTGTTTCCCTCAATGACAAAGGGGGATATTGTTGGACATATTGTCATTCATGTGTTTTCATTGATGTCAATAGTCATAGTAAGTAGAGAAGCAAGGTTAATATTAGGAAGAAAAATAATCGACAGGAGAACATCACCTTAAGGTTGAAGAAATTCATGATTAATGTTGATCACGATATGATCAACAATGTTCCTCTGATAAAATCTTAGGAGGGTTAGCAAAAATAGAGATCAAGCTTAGAAGAGATGGCGTGTTGAAACTTAGTAGGTATGGTGCAATGAAACACAGAACAAATCAAGACCGTTGATGCGAAATTTCCAAATCTATGGTAGGGATAAATTGCAGAGATCAGAAGAAGAATTAAACTACTCACTGGTTACAATCCCACAATCCGTCGAGATCATTAGATATCATAGCTTCACATATCTACGACTGCGGTTAATTCAAAAAACGACCAGTTTAAATCAAATTAAATAGTCACCGTCGGATATGCAATCGCCAAATCTACATTTGGGATAGATTGCGTAGATTGAATGGAGAATTAAACATCATGCTTGTTCCAATCCCAAAATTAGTCAGGACCGTTCGATCTTATAGCTTTGAAGATCAACGATTTTGGTTGAATCTCTAATAGCTGACATCTTCCCGTTGTGAAGTTGGGTGATGAGTTAAAAAATTCACAGATTGTGGTTGCACAATTATTCTTGATCATGTATCTGCTTCAAAAATATTCAACACCATTGGATCACTTTTGAGTGGAAGGACAGGATAAGAGAGAAAAATGATTGAGAATTCAATGATGCGAATTCCCATCAACCGTCGAATCAAACCCAATTCCCGTCAGTCGTCGGATCGTGTTAAAGTGGAAGGACAAGATAAGCTATAAGAGAAGCACCATATATAGATCGAACCGTTGATTTGATACCCTGATCAATGAACAACATTTGCTTCAAGTCTAAAGACGCAAGGAGGTTATGCTCTGAAAAGTTGACATTTGAAATTCCCGAAATGCCAATTTACATAAGCTATCAGATCCTTTTTGAGTGGAAGGACAGGATAAGCTAGCAAAGAGGCATCACAGAAAGATCAAGCCATTGATCTATGATCCAGATCAAACGAAGATCTTTCACTTCCGGTATAAAGAAGTGAGGAGTTTATGCTCCAAAAAGTTTGAGATCTGAAATACGGGAAGCCCGAAAATAATAAATGAATAAGGACCATTGGATTTAGAGGACACACGAGGACCGTTGGATCAAGACTGTTGGTCAAAATACAACGTCAACAAGGACATGTGGCGGACCATGTCATCATGAACATGTGCCACATGAGGATCCACCTAAATAAGACTACGTCAGCAAGGATATGTGGTGTAATCAGACAATGACAAGTGTCAAGTTGATTCGACATCTCAGGTATGTGCAAATCACAAATTCGAGTGACATGTGGTAGCTACTAGGCTCATGACACATCATCAAGTGATGCAAGTAAGTTACGTAACTCCGAGAGTTTTGCTTCGAGAGTTTTACCACCAGCACCCACCCAAAGTCCCGAAGTCCCAAATGTCGAAGACCCGAAGTGGACACAAGACGTCCAATCTGAATATCACTTCGGGAGTGCTCTTGACCATTTATTTACTTCAATGGATGGATAGAGTAAGCCAAAATTTTAACCGACGGCAAGCAGTCTCCACCATATTATGACTTACCATAGTAGTTTATCACTCCAGAGGAAAGAAGGTGTTGAAATCTAAAATCTCTGAAGTTCGATGACCTAGAGTAAATGGTCGTCATCCATATCAACGCTTGATTAAGTCTGGGTCATCAGATTAAGCCTTGTAAAGAATCAAATCTAACGATTGATACGTTTCTGCGAAATAAACGTCAACCATCCGATATGTTCGGAAAATTTGATTCAGAATTTTTGAAATGTGGAAAACCAGAAGTTCTGAAGTGCGAAGTTCCATCAATCATCCATCATGTTAGAAGATTGAATCATGACCATGGATTTGATGAGCACGGAATCAATCGCTTGGCCTGGCGTTTGGTCATCACTGATGGTCATATGTTATAAGATTTTTAAAAGGAAATTATAATATGTCGCTATAGTTACCAAGCCCATGGTTCTATAACACAAGGTCATATGTGATGGTTTGAAGGAAGCGCCTCCTTGGAGTTTGGTCTATGTGAAAATAAACAGAGATTCAAGATCTAATTTAATAGATGAAATTGATCCATAAGTGATCAATTTATGAAAATCCATCACAGTGGAAATAATAACAGAGATTATGGTTAAGTTAATTAAAGAGGTGCGATGGTCCAAACTAAGGGACACAATGTTTCATGTTCATGGTTTTTTTAAGAATATATAAACATGAAAGAGCAGGAGAAGAAAGTGTCTCTATAGTCCAGATCAAAAGATCAAAAGATGAAGTAGATTCTAGGAAGAAAATCTAATACCTATGCATTAAGGGTGGTTGGGTGGTGCAAGGGCAGGTTGGTGCCTGCAAAGGGAGTTGGTGCTTCCTTATCAGTTGTAGCTGACTAAATAGGGGATTGTAGCCTCCTACCAGTTGGTGCTAGTAAATTAGGGTGTGGGTGTATCCTGATCAATTGGTGTTGATCAAAAAGGAATTACATCTTCCTTCTATGTAACATGTAAAACAAATTTTGTAGTTAATAGAAAATAGTTTGTGGTTTTTCCAATTGGCTTCCATGATAAAATATTGTGTTAAAATTCTATGTGCATTAATAAATGAAAAATTGATATAATTGTTGTGTCATTGATTCACCCCCCCCCCCTTCTCAGTGACAGGATATGATCCTTCAAATATAGCTTTGTGTCGATGGGAATTTGATGAGATAGATTCTTCATCGGGATGGAGATTTTCACATTTTTGAGGTATGATAATGCATGAGGTATTTAACCCAGGAGGATGAGGACACTTGCATAGATGAGTTGCAGGGGTCTAGAGTGGACTAGACTGAGTTTCCAACCCCAGCTCAAAATTGTTCATAGAGAGGACATAGGATTAGTTGCAGCATGTGCGTAGACACTAAGAGGTATTCACAGGTCTTGGGAACCATTTGTGTAGGGGATCTATGCATGAAAGGTGTTTCTAGGGTTTGATAGACTATGGACTGATTGTATCCAGGAGGAGACTCGGTTAGAGTCCAGGGATGACTTAGATTATGGACTTGGGATGAATTTCATTGGCTAGTCATGAATTAGGTAAGAATGATGCTTTCCTTGGAGGATTCCATGGTTCTTATACAATGAAATCCACTGACACATGACAGGGTCATAGGATTTGTTTGAGAGCTTCATAGGGTATGTATGACTTAGGTATATACATGGAGCTTGGTATGGGGACCAAGAATGTATTATAGGGATATGGTATAGTGTCATTCTGGATGGAGTCAAGAGATGCGTTGCGAGTGGAAAATGTTTTATGGGTGTTAGGAGTGTGTTCTTAGCCTCAAATATTGAGGAGCAAGGTTATGTAGTGTTTTTTTTGGATGGAAAATTGTTGATTGTGCACAGACGATATAAATTCATATCAACAGTGGTTCTTGGAGTTAAGGAGATAAACCTATATAGGCTAAGGGGCCAACCTATACATGCTATGACTAGTAGGAGTAGATAGACATATGAGGAGGAGCAGGTGATTCCACCCATGGTGAGGTGGGAAGCCCCACTAGTATTTCTGGCTCATAGGGACCTAGAGTTCATAGGGAGTTATCCCTTAAGATCCAGTGGGGAGGAGCATCCTCCCAGGACTGTGCATAGGATAGTAGACAGGGAGCAAGCAACTTTGAAGGTTGTGTAGACTAAGAGGGAATCACTGGAATTAGAGGGAGCCCAAATTCAAAGGGGGTTAGTGGATTCATAGGGAGTCTAACTTCAGATGGAGTCAAGAGGTTGAGAGGGAGATTCAACCATTCTGAGGGATTCTACCTTTAGGTCCAGATGGGAGAGAGGCATCTTCCTAGAGTATCAGGAGGGTTTCATTTATTGAGATGGCTAGGCAGGATGGTTAGAAGCAGGAGGATTCTAGGAGTAGGGTGTCTTCTAGGAAGGGATCATATCAGATAGCAGGATTTGATTCAGTGATAGAGGAAGTAGAAAACTAGGTGGATTGGAGAGTAGTTGTGATATTGGATCCGGTGCGGGAGACAAAACTACTTCCAGGTGATTATGGAGTGTGGTGAGAATACCTCCCTCTCTAAGAGGGCATGTTGATTTTTGTAGCTTTGAGCAGGTATTCTCACATGCCCCTAGGTGTTTGGCATGTGGAAATCATCGTTGGCACCACATAACACTTTTGATTTGGTGAAAAACCCCTTCAAGTGAAGTTGGGGCTTCATGGGTTTGGTGATAGGATTTATGGGTTTTTGTTGGGGCTTCATGCTCACAAGAAAGTCTAATTTGATGTTTACTTGTGGAGGGGATTCTTGATGACCCCTAAGGATTGTATATAAAGGAGAGAGGTCATTGTGACATTTTGTATTGTTGTGCAAGGTGTGTGGAGACATGATGGAGCTAGCATAAGTGAGTGATCACTTGTTCTAGAAGGTTTGGTGATTTCAGCTAAGGGAAATTTTGCATGGTGAAAACTCCAACCTATAAGAGAGAAAGTCGCAGGGAGCAAATTGTATGGAGGTGTCCATACAAGTTTTTTGTCCTTGTACATGGATTATAGTGGGATAAATCACATATATATGTGGGTCGTGGGAGGTCAAAGTCATGTATGTATGCAGGTTGTTGGAAGTTGAATCACATATATGTGGGTTGCAATGGGAATAGTCTTGTATGTACATGGGTTGTAGTAAGGTGAATCGTGTACACCATTTTTTGGGAAGGTACAGTTCTGTATAGACTAACAAGTGACATCAGTAGGATGTACAGGTGGTCTATAGCATATTTTTGGGCATAGGAAATTCCCAAGGATATTGTTGAGGTTTGGTTTTCTGATTTGTATGGTTATTGAAGGACAAGGTTGTCTTCATTTTTTGGTAGATTTGTATTGGTTGTGAGGTTTGGTTTTTCCCTCAGAATTTATGAAATTAATAAGGTTACAGAACATAAATTTGTGTCTCATATATGTGTTGATGATTCATATTTGATTTTGTTGTTTCCACTGCATATATTTTCAGTGTAAAATTGTTCAGTGATAACAACTAGGGTTTTACTATTAGCTCACTAGGAAACAATTTTCATATATGAAAATTATTCACATAGAGTGGCATGTGAAAATTGGCAAATATCTATTTTCGTACATTTTTTGACCAAGAGGATTGTTTCATTGCATCCAAATGGATTCTTTCAAATAGAAACACTTTTCATTTCACTCAAAAAGGTTGTTGGTTTCCCAAGATACAACCATTTTAGTGAGATCTGGAGGTAGGAGGCTTGAATACATTTTTTTTTACAGAATAATACTTTGATTTTATGTTTTTGTTTCTAGGTTGCTACTCTTTCCAATATGCATATGTTATTTTCCTTGTTCTCTATGTGATCTCAACAAATCGAAAATAGAGAGGAAAGTGTTTTCGTGTCTACGTATGCTCTTTCATGTGCACTATGTGCGATATCGGAAGTCAGAAACAAAGAAAAAACTTGCATTTTCCAGGCAAGATAACCAACATCTAACCCCATTGTTGTTGTCGAGAAGCAATTGTTTTTTCCTTGTGTGAACACATGAAAATAAGTTTTTTTGGTAAGCACGCACCTTGAGGCAGATCTCCGACAACAACAACACCCCCATCCTCCTCCTTTACAATTATAATGTGTTTTTCACTAGCTCACTTGGTTGAAATCTGCTTTATGTAACAAGAGATCTTCATTTCAAGTATGTTTTTAAAGTTACATTTTGAAAAAGTTCATGCATTTATTGTAAAATGAATTTCACTTAAATTATAAAAGTGGATCACTATAAAGTAGCTTTAATATTTCGTTTTTAGTTACTTTTAGCATGCAACTTTAATTTACAAAGTAACTTCATTGCAAAAGTGATTCTCACTTATTTTGTAAAATTGGGTCACTTCACTAGTAAATTATTTGTAAATGAGAGCTTATAAGCAAAGTTGGAGGAGGGACATCACCACGTGGAACAAGATCTACCTGCCATGTGGCTCTTTGGATATGGTTTATGCATTTTTCAAAAATGACATAACTTTCTCATCCAAAGTCCCTTTTTAGTGTCGTTTTGCTTGAAACAATCTATTTTTTCGAGAGATTTCCATCCAAACCATCACTTTCAACTTTTGAATCCATTTTCTCTACATATTTTAATATGGATTCTCAAAATGATATTTTTCTTACCAATACTAACAACTTTTCATGGAAATCCCATATGGAGAATGTACTAAGAAGTAAAGGATTGTACTGGATTACCTTGGGAAAAGAAAAATACCCCACTGATATTGAAAAGAAATCCAAATAGGATAAGAAGAATGATGAAGCAGGTGGGATAATCTTAATTTCCATCTCTCCTTATTTATGGTTTCATATTCAAGGAATTATTGATCTCAATGAATCTTCGGAAAAGATTCAAGCTATGCTTGGTAAACACAATATTATTTGAGCACACCATATTGAAAATCAGTTAATGGCCTTAAGTCCCAATGATTTTCCTTGCATTGAATATTATTTATCTAATTTCAAAACACTTAGAATTTTATGTCAAGACTGTAAAATAGATGTAAAGGATGAACAATCCATATATTTTATTCTTTCTAAGCCTAATAGTGCATATTATTTCTTTGTATATACCCTTTATGCCACCAGGAAATCTCTAGGGAGTGCTTTCCAAAATCCCACTCTTGAGTCCTTTTATGATTCTTTGAATTGAGAGAAAGATAAGCTTGTGCAACTTGAAGTGATCAGTAGTTCAAGTACATCCAACAAAGCCTTAGTGGCACAAAATAAAGATAAATCCAAGCATCCCAAGAATAAAAATCGCCATAATAACAAGCAAAACAAGGGTCCCAAATCCTCTTAGTCAAATTTTTATCCTAATGGTGACAAAGGAGAAAAATCTAAAAATAAGAAGCATGACTGGAATTGCAACTTCTATGGGAGAGATGGTCATGTGGAATATAATTTTTAAAAAAAGATGGAATCCTTAGAAGCAAGGATAAAGAAGAACAACATCAATCTTGATTCTTCTTCTTATAACTTGTCTTCTCATGGACATGCACTTTTTGCTTCTTGTTTCTCCTTTAATGCAACTTCTACTTATTCTAATGAGTGGTTTATTGATTTTGGAGCATCTTATCATATGGCTAAGGATAAATCCATCTTTTCTATTCTTAATGAATGTAACACCAAACAAATATTTATTAGTGATGATATATCTAGAACATGTCAGGTAGATAATGGTCATTTCAATGATGTATTATGTGTTCTAATTCTTTCCTGCAATCTTCTATCAGTGTATCAAATCACTCATTCAGGTGAAGGTAAATCCATAGATTTTTCACCTCACTAAGTTGAAATAAAGGATTTAAAAGATCATGAACATGTACTAGGAACTGGAATTGTTGATGATATTATCGAGTTGTACAAATTTGACAAATTTTGGTCATCATCTTTTCCATCAATTTTTTTTGTTCATAGCGATGACTTGAGAAAACTTTGGCATGAGAAGTTTGGTGATATAAACTATTTCTCATTGCAGCAACTATGTAACCAACATCTAGTGATCGATATTCCTCTCATTTCTTGCAAAGATGGTGTTTGTGTTAGTTGTGTTCTTGGAAAACATCATCGGGAAAGTTTTGAAAAATGTGCCTCTTGGCACACCTCCGCCTCTTTGCATCTTTTTCATGATGATTTATGTGGTCCACTTTATTCTCCTTCTTTCTCTGCGTGCAAGTAATTATTAACTTTCATTGATGACTTCTCTAGACGCACTTGGGTTTACTTCTTAAAAATAAAGAGTGAAGTTTTTGACAAGTTTTTAGCCTACAAGGAACTTGTAGAAAAACAATTTGGACATCAATTTCAAAGGTTAAGAATAGATAATGGATGATAATATGTGAACAACAAATTTACAAGATACTACACTAAACATGGAATTCAAATGTAACATATTGTTCTTTATACACCACAACAAAATGGTGTTGCTGAGAGAAAGAATCACACATTAAAAGAAATGGCAAATTATAATATCCATTCTAAGGGATTAGTATTCATTATTGGGAGGAAGCCATCAATTGTGCAAATTACATATAAATCGCACTCCCACAAAGGATTTTAAAAATATAAAACTAGAAGGAGCATAGATTAAAATTAAGCCAGATGCAAGTCGCTTATGTGTATTTGGTAGTATAGTGTGACCTCACATTCTGGATGAGAAAAGTAAAGCATTACATCATAAAAATGAGAAGTGATTTTTTGTTGGATATTTTGAAGATGTCAAAGGCTATCAAAATATTCAACCTAATTCCAATGAAATTATTATTAGAAGAGATGTTAAATTTGATGAAAATATATTGTCCTTCGAGCCTAATTCAAAATTTGTGTCATCTTCGGCGTTTGTGCCATATTATGTTCCTATTTTGGTTTCTTCTTCCTTAGATGATGACAGTGAGGATGAAAATCCACCTTTTCATTATCACCCTTCTCTCGATGAATCCATTGAACATGAACCTACATAAGCACCACCACTTCTCAAATGGATCCATTCAATAGGAGAAGTAGTTGGTGATCTTGTTGGTGATCCTTCATATAGCATTGAAAACATTCACAGTTCCAGTGAGCCTCTTATCATTTGTGAATTATACCTAAGGAGGTAATACGGGGTACCTAGGGAGGTACCCAATGGGAATGTGGTTATGTATTATTAGTGGAAGTCATTTAATATATGAGAATGTGGGTATTCAATGTAAGGTGGACTAGGTCCACTATATTAATAAAGGCCCACTATGGTAGATAAATTTAATAAATGTGAGAAGGATATCTATAACTTAACAAGTGGTATCAGAGCACTTTCCTTGGTAGGAAGTGTGGGAAAATATTTTTATTTTTTGCAGATTTATGTTTTCAAAAAAAGAAAAGAAAAGAGGGTCGCGACATTCTAGACGATTTATATATGTTTTGGTGTAAAATTTTCAAAACCTGGTTGTATATCTGAGTTTTTCTCATAAAAATACTCAATTAAAAAAAAAAAAATCATCTGAAATGAAGTTCGGGAAGTGAAGTTATGAGCATTTTAAATTCAACAGTTTTTCAGGGTTTTTCCAGAAAAAGCCAAGATTTTCTGCAATAAGTTATTTTTAATCCTGTTTTTTGTTCAATATTTATCCCAAGAAAGATTATTTTTACTGGAAAATATGATGGCCCTAATATTGAATAATTAATAAAATACTTGAAGTCCTTTTTGAAAGAAAATTGGAAACATTGGGTATCATGTTATTTAAAAGATGATGCAGTCATTTGGTGGCAATCACATAGTTATAGCCAATTGATGGCACTTTCTGATGAAGCACTTGAACATTTTCTTTTATATAAATGGTATCATGTTGCTAAAGGGAGAAACAAGAGTTTATTTTCAGGTGGAAAATCTATATTACAGGTTCATGGTTGTATTCACAAAGAAAATTTCATTGTTTCTATTAACCCTAGTTGCCAACAAAATTTTATCAATGTTCAATTGGTTAATAGATTGCAAATTCCTACCAAGAATATCCAAAGCATAGAGGTTGAGGATAAAAATGTTCAAATTTTTAAAGATTTGAAGGTTAGTATGGATAAATATGTGTTGCATTCATATTTTTATGTTATGGATATGGATTAAGTAGATATTGTTTTGGGATACCCTTGGATAGAATCAGTAGGTACCATTAATATTAATGTGCAAAAGAAGTTTTTGAAGTTGTGGTACAAGAAAAAGAAAATCACATTGTAGGATGTGTCTCTTAGTAAGAAATATGGGCCCATGGAGTCTAGCAAAGAAGTTATTTTCGAGTCTAAAGTTGAATCAAAGGCAGAGTCTACATAAGGAGATGAAGAAAAACTACAGGAATGACATAACCATGAAGCTAAGGAGGTCATTGACTCAAAGGCGCATAGTGTTTCAAATTTGAAGAAAAAAGAACAGATTCCTACAGTTGTTGTATATCTCCATCCACATCATATAGAGACACAAAATTCATCAAGGCAAGGGTGTGTGCATCAACACATTTATGCACCAGCAGAGCACCAGACATGAAACTAATCAAGAGGTGCATGCAGGACTACCGACACTACAGGAGGAGCTCAGGCTACAGAAACAATCCCATGGCAACCCTGACATGATGCAGATCAAGATCAAGGTGGCAAAGCAGCAGGTGGACATCATGTTCGACTTCCATTGAGATGGATGGATGGTCATACTTGGTACCAGTTGGCTACATTGCTTAGCCGGTCATATAGTATGCTTTCTTCTCATGTTTCGAGGACGAAACATGTGAAGGGGGATGGAATGTAGTGTACCTAGGGAGGTAATATGGGGTACCTAGTGAAGTACCCAATGGGAATATGGTTATGTATTATTAGTGGAAGTCAATTAATATATGTGAATGTGGGCATTCAATGTAAGGTGGAATAGGTCCACTATATTAATAAAGACCCACTATGGTAGTTAATTGTAATAAATGTGAGAAGGCTCTCTAGAAGGTTCCTAGGAGATAGAGAGAGCTATATAAAGAAGTGTAAAAAATGAAATGAAACATGGTGAAGAATATGGTAAATGTATAAAGCATTTATTGAGGAGTGTTATCCTTCCTTAAGAATTAATATATGGTGTTACCCTACCTCAAGGGTTTTGAATATTTATTGTGTTTAATTTTGGCGAATTGTTTGAGTTTTTCTTGTTGATATTGTGGGTTTATTTTGAGATTTATCTTCAGATCTATTTAGGTACTTAACAGTTTGGCTCAAGTTTCAGATACTCATGATCTATAAAAAATTGAAGAATATTTATGCCATCCATATTGGGACACGACGATGAATGAAGAATATTGTTCCTTAATGGTGAACAATACTTGGGATCTTGTACCTCTTCTGAAAGGAATAAATCTTGTTAGAATTAAATGGATGTATAGAACTAAGTATGCATCAGATGGAAGAATTGAAAGACATAAGTCCTAGTTAGTTTCCAAAGGATTCTCTCGAGTTAAAGGCATGGAATATAATGAAACATTTTCCCCCACAGCCAAAATGAATTTCATCTCCCTTTTTTTGGCCCTTGTTGCCTCACATAAATGGAAGGTCCATCAAATAGATGTTAAATATTCTTTCATGCATGGGGATTTGCAAGAATAGATCTACATGGAAAAACCTCTTGGCTATGTCCAGAATGACTTTAGCCTTGTTTTTTACCTTAAGAAATCTATTTATGGTCTTAAGCAATCTCCTTGAGCTTAGTATGCCAAAAGGGACAACTTTCTTCTTGATATCGACTTTTCTAGATTTCATTATGACCCTAATGTCTATACCAATAAAGTAAGAAGCCATCTCATAATATTTTTTCTTTATGTTGATGACCTTATCCTCACTGGTAGTGACCCTAAACTTTTAACCCATGTGAAATCAATCCTTAAAAAGAAATTTGAAATGATAGACTTAGGCTATTTGCATTATTTCCTTGGCCTCCAAGTATTGAAAACCAAGAAAGGAATTTTTCTTTCCCAGTCTAAGTATGCTTCTGACCTTCATCGCCACTTTCACATGGATGATTCTAAACTATTCCCTTCTACCTACTATTCTGGAGTCAAACTTGTTGTCACCTGTACTACTCCCAAAGTTGATGCAACTTTGTACCATCAGTTAGTTGGAAGCCTCTTATATTTGACTCATTCCCATCCTGATATGTCCTTTGTTGTTGGTATCATTGTCCTGTATATGAAAAAAATCCACGAAATCCATTGGAAAGTAGATTCTAAAAGGATACTTTGGTATGTATGGGGTACAATTCAGTTTGTGATACATTACATTTCAAGGGGGGCTCCTTTTTTGGTTTGTTTCATTGATTCTGATTGGGTCAACGACCCTGATGATTGAAAGTCTACTGCAGGTTATGTTTTCATCCTTGGTTTTGTACCTGCCACTTGGGATTGTAAGAAACAACATGCTCTTGTTCTTTCTTCAACCAAATAAGAGTATTGAGCAGCAGTTAATGCAAATAAAGAATCCTTGTGGCTTTGAAAAATCCTTTCTTAGTTTTTATTCCAGTAGAAACATCTAAACACCCTTTTGTGCAACAATCAGAGTGCCATCAAGATCGCCAAAGATCACATTCAAAATTAACACAACAAACACATTGAGCTACACATGCACTTCATCATAAATCTCATTCATGATCGAGTTATTAAAGTTCTCTTTTTCCCTACAAAATATCAAGTTACAAACATTTTCACAAAGTCTCTTACCCAAGAGAATTTTTCCAAACTTCGATCTATGTTAGGTGTTCAACAAGTTGTCATTAAGGGGGGATAAGCTCAAATTCCTCTTTCCGTCTCCTATTGTGTTTCCTTGTAAATCCTTCCATCTTATCCCAAGTTGTTCTTAAGGGTGGATTTTAAGATATTTAGACACTTAGGAGGTAGTTAAGATCAATTTGGTATAATGTGTCATTAGGTTAAAGTATGTTTCTTAGTGTGTTTCTTTAGTATGCATTAGTATTCATTTGTAATCTGATAGTCACGATATGTTCTAGACATAGAGTGATTTTATGACGCCTATTCTCCTCGATCATAACAACTACATTGATCTGTGGCTTAACACCCTATTGGTCTATGATCTCTATTTAAATAGCATGGGGGTCATTTTTTGATGATTGATTGTGATAAAATATCTTGTAAAATATTTTTCTTTTGCATTAATAAATTGCCTCAAGTGACCACATTGGTTGGGGTCATGGATATTTCCCCACATTGGGGTTTTACCACATAAAAACATTGGTGTGTTGATATTTGATCTGGTTGTGTGAGTGGTTACTAAAGGTGTTCTTCCTTTTTTGGAATACCCTTTGTTGTCGAACAAGAAGGGCACTTGTTCACCTCAATGGGTTCACAAGGACCTTTAGAAACCCATGGCATGCATTTTTCAGACTAGTTGATCTCAAGAGATATTGGTCTAAAGAGCCTTGAACTCTCTCTCTCTCTCTCTCTCTCTCTCTCTCTCTCTCTCTCTCTCTCTCTCTCTCGTGAATTATCTTGTTGGCTACATACACATAAAATTATTCATCTTTCTCTAACTTGGAACTTGCAACACTAAAATATGATGGTWAGAATGGAAGAAATCARCTCCAGAAGTTTTGGGTCCCACAAGCAAMTTGAACTCCAACTAGTCCAAATGAATTTGAAATTTGGAGCCCACCCTATTTAAAGAATTTCTTGAAATTTATTTTTCTCTTTGTAGCCTTATATGAGCCTTGTTTGATGTAGCATTTGCACCATTGACTTTCTCATTTTGATATCTTTCCCATTGTATCAACAATTTTTGGGTTAGGTACTCCATTCAGAAGCCCAATTTTTCCATTTGAAATTTACATGAATATAAATTGAGCTTACAACATTAGTTTTTCATGTCATTTGCACTATTGGTTTCATTTTGATATGCACTTTCAGACTGTGATATTATTTCCATGTGTGCAAGTTTTTAATATAGGAGTCATTTTTTCTACCAATATTTTTGCAATATCATCGTTGATCCTTCAGGTGTAATTGATCAAATTGACATATAGGTTACATATCCCACTTGAATATATTGTGTTAATCATGTTTTCTACCCATAGAATATTCCTATAAGCACACACACCCAACCCCCCCTATTTGGGCAAGTGACATATCCCATCCATCTTTAAATTCATTCTTACATGATGGTCGTACTCTACCTACATGGGTTGACCTAAATTAGTACCTCTTTGTAATTTGGCACCCATGCCACTATTTCTCCCTTATGGTTGGAAGATTGTATAACCCGGTTCTTGGAATTTATCCTCATGCTCATTCTCATCATGATCATTGGCTTGTGTCTCTAGACTCCCAAGTTGTTCGATTGATTTGGATCCTTTCATTTACTTCATTGTATGTCATCAACACTCTAGCTCATCCATCCTATGAAGATCACTTGCATTATTTTTCCACCATTCATCTACCCCCAAGGAGATTAATGTCAGTTTCAACCCCTTGGTCACTTCCATCTACCACCGATCTCATAGTTGATTCATTTTGTCACATCATAGGCACTTAGCTCCTTGTTTGTATTATTATACCAATTTATTCATTCTTTTGGGAAACCATTAAAGTGTTTTTTAGCACACTTATAATATATATAATCTCAATTAGTAACATCCCATGTCACCATTTTTTAGAGAATCCTATGATAAGTCAGTCGTGGAGTCCTACTATTTGAATTTTCATCCCTCATTGATACCATTTATATACTTCATTATGTCTCCCTCATTTCATATTATCTTTCCTAGTCATTAGTTGTATCCATCTCCTAAGTTATCATTGTAATACCCTTACCCTTTATTGACTACCATTCTTGGAGTTATACATTAGCTATCAGGTTAGCCTTGCCATTTTTCTCTTAATAAGGGAAGTATTGAGTCCATCACTCTTTGACCTACTCATATATAATTATCTTCCTTAGAGTCAATCTCACTTATTATCCTTGTATCATATATTTTTCCAGTTTGCGAAGGCTACCTTATACTTTGCTTACTGTAGACCTTCCCATATCACCATCAACTCATTTATTCGAAGGGCTTGGTCTAAAGGCCTTGTATACCTTGGCCCCATTTTCCTCATTGCTAGATTACCTTAGAATAAGCATGAAGGGTCATCATTTCTCCTTGACTTAGTAGGTTCTCACATGCTTGAATCTAGCTCATTATCACACTGATGAGATACTATGTTAATCTCGATCTTTCAGTTTGGTCAAAGACCCCATACATGTGTAACTCTTTGTGGTGGTTTTTAGTCCATTTAGAAGGCCACCCTTCTAATTGCTTCTTGTTTTTTCTAGGTTGCATTGGTGAAAATGATCTAGCTTCAATTGTAGTTCCTTGGATATATTTGGCTCCATTCTAGCAATTGTTATGAGCCACCTATGACAAGCTTCTTGACAGTTAGAATTTTCCAGATCTTGAGTCCCTTTAGTGTTCAACAAGGTAGCGTATGTACATCATCTACAAGCAGGTCATTTATTTAAGCTCACATGGCTTGACTCCCATCATTATAACTCACATGTACAAATTACACATTATCTAATCCAATGCTTTCTAAGGGTAAAAAATGGGGTATGATAATAGTACTCTATATTGCCTCTTTCATGTGCATTCCTAAAAAATACCCATCACTAAGTCAAGTATGCCTAAAATCTATGCGTCTTGGAATTATTTCTATGACATAAATACCTCTTTATACCAAAAATTAAATCTCACATTGTTTGAGATATGTACCTTGCCACAACATATACGCTTCAATATACCATAATCCTTATACCAATGAAATTAGCCACAAAGAAGTGGTGCCTCCTACTAATATAATGATTAGTTAATTATGAAATGAATATATGTGTTCCCTCTCGCTTTATACAAAAATAAATAATAGTGTATAATGCCCATTTCACAAACTACTTTCCTTTAAAAAAAATATATAAATTGTTCATGACTAAGTAAATACACCTAAAATAAAATCAATATAGACATAATCCATGTGTAGAAAATTAACAACCATTCTCATTCTTTTTAAACAAATAAGATATGTTAACCCATCAAATCATTACGTGGGTATATGAATGTATTACAATATTTTAATAACTTATCCTAAGTTATACTTTTATACACGCCACAATACTTACCAAACTTTGGTTGATGAGTTAGGTCATTTATAATGTGAATGATTTCCATTTCCAAACTTTGAAATACACTAAAAGTGAATGTTAAATTAGGTATTGACATTACCTACATAGACCTAGGAAACTTCCATTAGATTGGACCATGGTTTTTATTTGACTTGTTTGGCTTCATGACAAAGCGTGTCATAGGAAGCTTAAACAAAATTTGATATTGGATAAGAACCTATACATGTCTACATTATAAAATTAAATGAATAAAATATTTTATCTTTTAATTAGTGAGTAAACTTATATTTCGAAATAATAATGTCCAAAACATATAATAAACAAAGTGTAGTGGCCGCCACCATAGAAAATAATATGGAACAAGTTTAAGTACCCCGACTACGTAGATCCTCACTCGATATTTTCAATGAACCAAAATCAACCCATGACCAAATGCCTAATACAAACCATAAAGTGTAAAGTTAACGGCGCGTTAAAGGGTGAGAGAAAGTAGTAAGTAATCACAAGCCTAAGGCACTTATTCTAAGTTCGCAACATTAGTAGACACATTTCTTCTCTACGGCGGTGGATGTAGATTTAGGGTCAATGCAGGTATGAGGTTTTGGGCTAAGGTCTAAAATTCATAGTAGGAGGGGTTTAGCTCTAACTCTAACTTAATGGAAGAAGACTTGGAGTTATTAGACTACGGTGAAGAAGATGACATAAGCCTTACCTTGTGTGGAGGTCACTTTAAGAGTTAGTCAATTTATGGTGGATAACAAAAGAATCCAAAGAACTAAAGGATCTGCAAAATGTGATTTGGGTTCCAAATAATAGAGTGTTAGGTGGAAGTCATGTGTTAGGTTTCTTTGGCCAAGGAAGAACAACTCTTTTAAGAATCTTGGTTAGATAGACATTGGAGGAGTAGGCCACTTATGACACGTTCCATTCAAGGGACAGAACAAAAACTCAAGTGGATTTTGGTATGGAACTAACGTATGGCATTGATGTTGCTAAGTTGAGTTATGTGGATGGTGCTATCAATTTAAAGGATGTCCAGGAATGTTCATATTTTGAAGCATCATGTCATAAGAGTTCAACCTCATGTCAAAGAGTGAAGAATCAAAGGAATTCAAGGAAAACCATGGTGGAAAAAATTCATGAGGTGAAAAGGAGACCGAAGGAGAGATTAAAAAAAGAAGGGCGAGGAATTGTATAAGGGTGAAGGTTGAGAAGGTGAAGATGGTGGGGGCTTAGATCTAAGTCTATCGGAGGTGGAAATTTTAATGGAAAGGGCCCTAGTCATCCACTTCATACGAAAATTTGTCTAATGCAAAACCCTAAATTTTTATATCAATGAGGTATGGAGACCAATGCTTGGATATATTCCGTTTTTTCACATTCTAATTTGGGGCTAGATTTATTTTCTAGTAAAAAACAAGAATGATGCAGAGATTCTCTTAGGGAAAAATTGGTTATGGGTTCCATCAGGATTATGTTTAAAAAGGGGGAAACATGGCTTCATTCCAAGGAAAGACTTGGATTACATTCAACAGATTTGGGTGCACATTAGGACTCCCTCTAGAGCTATGGAATAGAAAAAATTTGGAAGGTATAGGGAGTTCATTGGTTTGGTTTATTGATTTGGAGGAATTTTTGGGGGAAATGGAAGATATGAGGATTGTTAGAATATTGGTGGAATTTGACCTGAGAGAAGGTTTACCTACAAACGTAGAAATCGAATGGGGGATCCTGGACCTACACTCAAAATTTGAAGTTTTGTAAGATCCCTTTTAGAAGTGGATCATGTCATGACGTTGGTCATTTGTGGGAAGATTACAAAAACACTAAGCGATTTTTCTCTAGGAAAGAGAAGATGTGGGCTAAGAAATCTCAGCCTTTGGGGGATTTAATTCCCTTCTTCCATAGGGTTTTTGGGCTCTATTAGTCTAGATAAGGAGAGGGTACAAGTTACCATCTATAAAACCTTAGCCCTTTTCCCTTCTATCCCAAGGGGTAAACCTAATCCTAAGATGAATTGTCCCTCTAATTCCTCTCATGAGGTATTTTCTTTTGGGTATGATCAAGGGGAGGGAGTTTTGAAGAAAGAAAAGGAAGCCAAGTAGTCACCTCTATATTTTAAATTTGGCACAGTGGAGGTTCATGAGGACAACAATAATGAATTTATTTTTCAGACCAAAACTTAGAATAAGGAAGATAAAAAGATGTCTAGAAACCCCCCTTTTAAAAATCCATACCTCCTAAGATATAAGTAAAAACTTGCAGAATATGTAGGGGCTTTAGAAGGGAGTTTGGCTCTTGACCAGGATGTCCTTGCCTCATTTGGAAGGAAATCACATATGGCCAAGTCAAAATCCCAAGCTAAGAAAGAGGTTAGAGATGGGAAGCAGTTAACCATCTATGGGGTCCTTAGGGTAGGGAAGGCCCATAATTTGGTTACCTAATAATTGTCCTGTATCTAAATGTTCGAGGGTTCAGGGATACCCTTTAACAAGAAGCCTTAAAAATAATGTGTACTTATACAAAACTGGTGTCATGCTCCTCCAAGAAACTATGTGTTCTAGGTCCAATGTAATGTTCCTGACTTGGCTAGTCTAGGAAACGTTGATAATGTGTGTGTAGGATCAATGGTTTACAACATATAAATGATCATACAAATAATAAATGCGACAAAGGACTGCAAAGTTTGTATTATGATATCTCTGTGGATTACAAAATGGCCGAATGCGGCTAAATAAACTAACAATACTCGACTAGATCAACAGACAAAGGATCTTAGCTGAAATACAAATAAGAAACTAAAAGATAATACCCAGAATATGGGAGCATTGTGGAATCAATGGATGCGTTGGGACTATGGAAGCTCTGACGGTAACTGTTGGAAGTCTGGAAAGTTCGCCCTGGGAGCTATACTTCTCGAAATGGCCTGGAAACCATCCCAAATGATGTGCCCTACTCTAGTCCTCAGTACTGGTATCTTTCGGATCCCTCTGCTGATGAATTTGGACCCCAGATGGATACCCCTAGGGGAATGTGCCCCTCTTCTTCTGGAAAAATGCATCCTAGTGATTCCACTGTCAGAATCGGACAAGATATGTCTCAAAACAACCGCCTTGGTCTACTAGGAAATGGGTTGGAAGGGTTTCCCTGAATTTGGTCTAATGCTCGCTCTGGAACCCCAAATGTGCCTGCCAAAAGTGTCACACGTCCAAGTCTGGAAAACGTGTCCCAGTTGATTCCTCCATCATAAGCTGATGAGGAACCAGGAAAAAATATGCGCCTTTCCCTCCTCTCAAATGGGTCAGAGGGAAATCTTGGAATTCTCCCTGGATGGGATAAGTCGACTAAAAACCCTCTCAGAAGCTATGCCCTCACTCTGGATGAATGTGCCCTTGCCGTTGAATACTGTGTAACTGATGCTGAAGAATGATGGAAGACCTCAATGATCTTCCCGGTGACTAGGGTGTCTCTCAACACTGAAATCAGCCACTGGTGTCTTCCTCCTGGAATCCAATGAACTATCTCTCCTGAGATGCACCACTTCTCCTCAATGACAAGTCATAATTTGCATAATCTTGAATTAGGTCATTGACCCTTCCTTTATAGCTTTCCAAAACCCTAAATCATTACTGAAACCCTAATTCACTATTGACTTCCAAAACTGATATGGATTTAGGTAGGAACACAATGAAATACAGAAATACACATAAACGCAAAGATACAGCGAAAATAAGACTTCATTTCATTAATAACAAATGACTGAAATATGCTTACAGCCAGAATGAAAATAAACTAGCTAGGGCGCTGGTAGCTTATCTCTGAGAAGAGATGTGGCTGCTACTCGCATCCGTTAGAAGATGATTACAATGAGGCTCTCGAGGCCTTTTTACAATAGACGAGAATGAAAAAAGTCATAGACATCCAAAAACCTAACCCTAGGAGATGATGCGCCAAAAGTCATGTGGGCCCCGTTTGGGTAAGTTAGTACATCAACTTCCCAGGGTCGTAACTTTTGCATACGATCTCCGTTTTAGGCGTGTGATAGCTCGTTGGAAAGGTATC
>JZKD02S2233437.1:0-13127 GCA_000966675.3 Picea glauca
GATGTGTGTTGTTCGACCCCTATCTGACTTAGGATACAAGAAGAATAACCCCTACAAGTAACCTATGAGATACCTAAGTCAAGAAACTAATCAACCACTGTATAACCGATGCACACGAGAGAAGTCGTAAGTCTGGATCATCGTATGGGTAGGGTAGAAAATCCTGAAACCTTGAAAGCACCACCTCTCATAGAGGTATGGGTACTAGAAAGATCCCCAAATACGAATAAATTCACAGAAATATCTTTGACACTAGGTGAGTATCCAGGGTTATCCCTTCAACTAACTTTGCACGATCTCGTGATTAACTCCAGTGTGAGTGGAGCCTCCTGATATTACCAATTATACAATGGACTTCTCGACTCCCTGTCTCAGACACATATGTTGATTTAATTTCCTTGGAGAAGTTTACTCACAAGATCCTATTCCAAGGCACTAAATCCTAGGCTAGTTTGTGCACCCTAAAAAATAAAATCGTGACTAATCAATTTTAGTTTAAAGTGTAAATTTTATTGGTTTTGGTTACTCAAAAAGGTATGGAAGTGGAACTCATGGTGCTATGACTCTGCAAGAAAATAAATATTGATATAATGCAAAGTCTATCTTTAACTTTTCAATGAATGATATGCTAAATAAGAACAGTGCAGTATTCAATTTCAACTCTGCAATTCAGAAGTAAAAGACAACCTTTCACTAAATGTGCTAAGCTAATGATAAAGATTCCAAGACAAAAATGCCTATTTTTTTGTATTTTCAATATACTAAAAAGAAAATGTATGGACTGATGAGGAACCTGATATATAAATTCTACTGTGTATAAAAGCAATAACTTGATCAGAATACCAATCAACTAAGAAAACAACCTAGATAACAAGGAAAAATAAAAAATGGAAAACAAAGATAAAGACTCCGCCCAAAAATTCAACTCCAAACAGGTTTCTTGTCATCCCAGATAATCTCAACGGGTACTATAGAGACCTGAGAAGGATCAACAATTTTCAAATCTCACCCAACAGTCACTAAACCAAGAAAACAAGCAAGGGGAAGTGGTATATGCGACTGCTCAAGAGAATAGAGCGTATATACACTTCTTGTAGTGAGACAATAAGCGTGTATACGTGACTGTCAAGGAAAAAAGGGCGTATATTATTTAAAACAAGGTCAGGCAAGGGAAAAAGGCTGAAACCTCAGACTTGGAGTGAACAGAATTTGTCAAGCAGTGATACGACAAGAAATACAAAGGAAAATGAGCAATGTAAGAAAAAAAAGTACTTTGACCCTTAGAAGGAAGATCTCTCCCCAGTGGAGTCGCCATTTCTGTTACAAGGGAAAAACTCGCTATGGCCAAGGGTAAAGCACAATAGATAGGTATGACTACAGAAATCAACTCAATTCCAACATATGCTATATAGACTAATGTGCAATACAAGGAAGAGGCCTACCTCAATCCAACGTTTGATGATGTTCCATTGTTGATCAATTAGACCCAAAGCTTTATACCTACAAGAAGTTCTCGACAAACAAGCAGAGAAAGTACATAGTGATAATATAAAAGGGGTTAGCACATCAGATAACATAATCCATTAATAAACATTACAAACACATCCATGGATAATAATCATATATTTTCAAGATACCAATAGGATGGGAAAAGAGTATTTCTATTAACAATTGGTCAGCAGAAGTGACAACATTACAGACTTTCGTGTCGACACGGTTCGAAACCAAGAAACCAAGTTCATTCCAACTGGGTCTCCACCACTTCAATCCTCCACCAAATGAAATATCATAGGAAATAGGCAATGAGGTCCTCTCAAAAATAGGGAAAGAGCTTGGGGGTTGAACACTGTGTTCAGACTTGAGGGACAAAGGGATGGAGACTCAATATGAAGTAATTTCTCCAGAGTAACTTTTTTCTCAAAGTTGAATGCTTTCTCCTCTTTTCCATAGCTTGAAATTGTGCTCTTATAGCCTTCAGAATGAAACTAAAGGGACGATTTGGAACATTTCCAGTATATGGAAGGCCAAGGATCAGAGATCTTCTATCATGACATGGAAACCCAACCTCATTTTGTATTTTTTGGCAAAAATTCCAATATACGCGAGTTGTAGTGGAGCAACATGCGTATACACATCTTGTATAACTGATAGGGAGAGTATATGTGGAAAAATATATATTTTTAGCTCTGGATTCATCAAAAATGGATGATAAGTCTACATAGGGAAATGGAAAAATGCCCTCTGTGCAAGATAGCAATGGTGAGGCAAATCTTGCTATAACAGGTAAACATGAAAAATAAAAAGGTTGCAGAGAAGTGAAAGTTAGAAATCGATTTTCATGGGGTTCCACCCTTGAAAATTGTGCAATTTAATGATGCAACTGAAGAATCCTTGTTGACTCTTGAATCTGTTAGGACTGAAATGAAAACCTCAAGAGGATACAAATCCCCCTGTGTTTTTATAGAGGTGGTACTCCTCTTTGTTTTAAGATTTTCTTGGGACTCTAGATTTTCGAATATGGGACTTTGTAGAAGTTTGTCATGGTAATCAAAGAAATATAATTATTGCAATAAAAATAACAAGAAAGAAATTATTTTCTTTTTTTTTAAAGAGAGTTCATGAGAAATGACCAGGAACCGCACACCTCATACACTTGAAAAATATAGACAAAATTTCCTCACATCAATCATAGTTAAACTAAACATTTTTTATCACATAAAATAAAAGAAGATGGTATACATGCATAAGAGAACTTTAATAGAGTGGAAACATGAGGAGCTCAAAAAAATATAATGATAGATCAATCTCAAATACTTTATACTCAAAACTCAAAGTTACAAAGTACAGTCAAAACTGATCCTAAAATAGTTCTCTTGGGATTTATGAAAAATATATAGTCTATTACAAAGACTTGAAATTAAAATGCAATTGTCCTTAGGAATGGGATTGGGGCTCCCATGGACCATAAATAAAATATACACAATCATTAATTTGTATAAGGATAATGGTGGGCGATGTCGAAGTAGCAAGACCCGAAAAGAAGACAGGGAGAAGTTATCAGATTTCGGTTAAACCTTTCTAGTTAAAGAAGCAAAGTAACTGGATGAAAACTGATAAAGAAAGAAAAATGTGATCAGTATGAACTTACTATGATGGCCTCTTATCTCTTCACTTGATTTTTTTTGTCCTTTTAATGTCTTCATCGACGGTTACATGAACCGTCTCCATTGTTTCTTTCCCTTCATTGGTTAATTTGTCAATTGGTTTTTTGAGCCATTCTTCAATATAGTTTTTCATTGGTGCGGCATTTATCTCATGTCAAATTTTAATGTTGAATAACTCACCTTCCAAGTCTCTTAAGTCAAGAGAAATACCATGTACTGATTCCTCAATATATTGATTTTTCACGCAATAATCAACTAGCCAATTGTCTATTTCATCTTCATTATATTCAAGTATTCTATAAAAAAATTCAACTGATAACCCTTTAAATATCTCAACTTGTTCATCAAATTGTTGCTTTGTTAGGAAGATTGAGTTGAGAATTAATTTAGGTTATTGTACTTTGTTAGTACCTCATACTAGGTCTATCTTTGTGAGTCTCTTGAATAGTTCTTCTCTTTTCAGTATGGCTTCGCTGCATGATTGAACAATGCTATTCAAGTTTGTAATATTTTCCTTCCAGCAAGCATTTAGTTGTTTTATTCGACTTGGGGAAGGTAGATCCTCCTCTATTATTCTTAGTTCCATCATGTTAGAGACTTTGGTTCCAAGTGGTAATACAACATCAGTGTAAAAACCTTCTTCATGCTTCATATCGGCTTGCAAATATTCATGGAAGGCATGTGCCCTCGATCCAAAATAAACAATATTTTTCAAAACCTCTCATGCCTCTGTTATTAGTGACATTCTCTTCTTAATATTTATTTCTACATAACTCCTGACTATTGTGAGTAGGCTTGAAAATCCTTTCAATTTATTGGTAGGTGTGGTTGGTTTGGCCATTGACAAAGGACTTGCAAGGATTGGAAGAGGCATTAAGAAATATTCCAACTCTTTGATCCCTTATTTTAACTTAGTGTTTTATGATTCCATACCACCAATAGAATCATCAAGAGCATCCCTGGTTTCTCTGTGAATTTTAGAGATTTGGGACAATTACATATGTTTTAGGTCAACCTCTGAGCGAAATTTTCCCTTCTTAGTTTTCTGATCACCTCTTTCTATAATCAATTTTTTATATTCCTTGTCAAAAATGACTCTTTGGAAAGTAAATGACTCTTCTTCACTCAAAACTATATCTAATGATGAATTTTGTTGGGCCAAATTTCCCGGTTGATCAATTGTGGGAAACATTTTTTCAATATTTGCCTCGAGCTCCATGTCTTCAAGAGAGAGGCTATTGATGTCATTTTCTATGAGATTGTCTTGTTCCTCTTGCACTAAATTTTTCCTCTTTTTTCTCAGAGGGATTTTATGTGAGCTCTTGATCTTTCTAGGGGGGGATTTTTCTCTCCTCCGCCATTTGAACTACTGTTGGTAATATTCCTAATTGGGTGAGCCATTGGAGAATTTCTACGAGATGTGGTAGTTTTGGGAGTAACAAATGGAGACGAGGTGCTCTTTTCACTGGGACCCTTTCCTTTTTTCTTATAAAAATCATTAGTACTAAGTATTGTTTCCAAGTCACTAGCATTGTGTACAAGAGCGTCTTGGTTGTTATCTTATTCTTATTGCAGACCCCCCCTTTTCTCCTAGGGACTGTTCAACCTCCCGGTCAAGGATCGTTCAATATACTTTATCGGATCGACTCTTCAGGTCCCTACGGGTACCCAAAACCACTATACACAGGCCTCTTTTCTCCTAAATGACCACAGGCTATGACCGTGGATCTACCCCTATGGAATTTCGGGCTCCATGGATATCAAGATATCTAGCTTTAGTTCTTCCCGAAGCGCTCTCCTCCAAATATTCAGATCTATGCCGTGTGTCTCCTTGGATTTTGACGACCCAACAATGATTTGGGTTTCGCAACTTCATGAAACTCCTTTTCTCCTTACACACAAACCTCCAGACTTTCAAATCCTAGAATTCCTAACCCGTTTCCATGTGTCTTCTTTGCAACCAACATTTGATATTATTTTGTGACTTCATGAGTTTGCGACTCTACTCTTATAACGCACCTCCAAACTTCCCGAACCACGAAGCATCGAAACTCTTACGACCAACCCCACGCAATTCTCCCAGATCTGACGCTCTGGAACAATCTCGCTTACCTCTGAGATGAATTTGGTTCATTAGTTTTGGGAAACCTTAAAGGACTCCTCTCTTTGAATATTTCTCACCACTCACCCTCCTGAGCTTGCTTTTCCTCGGTATTTTTCCTCCGCAGATGCTCTTTTTTTACACTTCGTCGAAAATTCAGCATGTGAACACCTTGCAATAGGTTCTCCTCTGAGATCCATCCACTCTATAGGTGACTTCAGCTATTCCTCTTGAACTTCTGAGTTGAAATAATCGATCATTCACTCCTTGCGGATAAACTCTCTCTGATTTATTTTACAGATATTTTTGGATCCAAATGGACTCAGTCACGCACACCTTGCAAACGCTTTGTACTTCTTGCACATATAAGTTCACGTTATCCCTTCTGAGTCGTGAGTTGGGATAGACTCTTTCAATGCAAACTTTGTGGACACTATGCACACCTTGCACTTGCTCCTAAAATAGAAACAATTTAAACTTATTTAAACCTCATCGATTCATACATCTAGCCATGTAAATGCATGCATAAATTCAAGAACAAGAAATAACAGAGAATTCCAAACAAACAAGAAATCTACCATTCATTCACTTAGATAGACACATCAACAACATACATTTGGGACAATTCTCCTCTGTTATATATGCTCAACTAAAAATTACATATAGTCATACACTGCTTCTCGGTAGTTTTTATCTCTCGACTACAATGGAAACCTATACAATAGATTCAGCAGCCCATCAACAACTAGAGAGACAACAACAACTATTGGGAAACAATACCAATACTTTATGCAAGAGGGATCTTTGAGTTCTTCTCTCCAACGATTCTAAATCTATCTTATCAAATTAAAATCTATTAACTACTTAACATTTATTTCAATAAATATTGGTGACAGACATATCAAATCGAACACATCAAATTTGCACTCCACTTAGCTATATTAAAAGAAAATGCATTCTCTGATGTCTTCATGAGACATCCAACTCTACAACATTTAAAGATGTTCTTTTAATTACAACTCTTTTCAAAAAATTTGCGTCATATGCATTCTTCAAAATTTAAACTTCTTCAAAATGTGCACTAGCGCGCCTAGCTTTCCTCCACTTGTTCTTTGCTAGTGATGCTCTTGAATCATACTCCTATGGATGAAAAATTCATGGAATCTTGTCCATGATCTCCTACACCGACTTTCCATGCTTCTGGATATCCGCTTCACTGACCCAACTGGCATCTTCTTGGGTTTCCTTTCCATTTTACTAAATACTCAAAATACATTTTCCTTTGGATCTTCTTTCCAATTCATTGATCTATGATCTGCTCCATCTGTGACTTCTCTGTTGCAGGAATTTTCTTTTTCCATTGGATCTCCTTTTGAATTTTGGATCCCTGAGATCCATCTCCCCTATAAGGATACAAGTATACAATGTTGAATATGGGAGATATACCCACATCTTCTGGCAACTCTATCTCATAAGAATTCTCACCAAATATTCTTAGGATTTTGCACAGTCCTATCTTTTTCAGTTTCATCTTGTTGTATGTTCCTCTCGGAAACCTCTCCTTCCTTAAATGTGATAGAACTTGATCTCCAACCTCAAATTGAAGTTGTCTCCTATGTCGATCAACTCTGTGCTTATACTCATTGTTTCTCTTTTGCAACTGTTGTTTAATTTGATCATGGAGCTTCTGCATTTCTGCAACGAAATCTTCAGCTCCATATCTCCTAAACTCATTTTTCTCTGGGTCTCTTAACTCTAACACTCCCCTTGGATTCATTCCATACACAATTTGAAATGAACTCTTCCTAGTTCTTTTGTTTAATGAGTCATTGTATGCAAACTCCGCTTGTGCTAGAATCTAATCCCACTATCTATGGTGTTAAGTGACCAAAATCCTCAACAAATATCCTAAACTTTGACTCACCAGCTCAGTCTGTCCATATGTTTGAGAGTGATATGCAGAACTAATGGGTAGTTTTTTCCCCAACTTCTTCCACAATGTCCTCCAGAAATGACCAACAAATTTGGTATCCTTGTTTGTAACAATACTCATGGGAAATCCATGGAGTCTCACAACTTCTTTGAAAAACAAGTTAGCAATGTGCATTGCATCACTAGTATTCTGGCATGGGATAAAGTGTGCCATATTCAAAAATATGTCGACTAGCACAAATATGGAATCACTTCCTATTTGTGTTCTTGACAATTCTAACACAAAATCCATGGTTATTGCATCCCAAGGCCTCTATGGAATAGGCAATGGTTGATACAATCCAACATTCTGCTTCTTCCCCTTTGCATACTGAAAAATATTACACTTGTTCACAAACTTCTTCACCTCTTCTCTCATACTTGGCCAATAATATGAACCATTCAACTAAGCAAACGTCTTTTCATGGATGAAATGTTTGGCTAGACCTCCGCTATTCTTTTCCTTCAACAAATTATCTCTCATCGAACAATTTGGTATGCACAAATGGAATCCCTTGAACAAAAACCCATCCTGAATCAAATATTTGGCGCACTAGCTTTTTTCTCTGAGTACAAGATTCGCACATGCTTCATATACTTCCTTGAAATCTGGATCATTGTGGTACATTTCCTTAAGGTGATCAAACCCCAAGGTCCTCACTTGAAATTCATGTAGAGTTAAACATCTCCTGCTCAACACATCAACAACCTTGTTAGCATTACCAGAAATATGTTTAATGACAAAAGTGAAATTTTTCATAAACTCTATCCACTTGGTATGTCTCTGGTTTAAATTCTCTTGTCTAGTTATGAATTGTAAAGCTTGATTATCGCTATACAAAAAAAAAATCCTTCAGAACGAGATAATGTCTCCATTTCTTCAAGGCTTGAATTATGGCATATAACTCTTTTTAATATGTGGAGTACTTCCTTTTATCATCGTTCAACTTCACACTGAAATATGCAATAGGCCTATTATCTTTTCTTAAGACTGCTCCAATTGCAACTCCACTCGCATCACATCTCACCTGAAATGTCTTCCCAAAATCCAACAATACCAGAATCAATTGTTCCATTATATTCTCCTTCAATATGTTGAAGCTCTTTTCAACCTCTTCTATCCATTTGAAAGACTTATGTCTTTTCTTCACCGTGTCCATCATTTTTTCACCAATCTCACTAAAATTTATGATGAACTTTCGGTAAAAACTTTCCAATCCATGGAAGCTTCATACTTTGAATATATTCTTTGGTGACGACCATTCTCTGATTGCTTTCACCTTCTCTGGATCCATCTTCAATTCATTCGAAGAGATCACAAAACCCAAATAAATGAGTTATGTCTTCATGAAAGAGGATTTCTTTAAATTTATCAACAAATTCTCCCTACGTAAACTCTTCGTCACCAATGTCAAGTGCCCCAGATGCTCTTCTTTAGTCTTGCTAAAGACCAGTATATCATCCATATATACAATCACAAACTTTCCATGAAATATTTTAACACTTCATTCATCAATCTCTTGGGGCATTTGTTAAGCCAAACGACATAACAATCCATTCATACAATCCCTCATTTGTCTTGAATGTTGTTTTCCACTCATCACCTTCTCTCATCCTTATATGGTGATATCCACTTTTCAAATCTATTTTTTTTAAATAGCTCGCTCCACTTAAACAATCCATCAAATCATTCATCCTCAAAAATGGAAATATGTACTGAATGGTGATCTTATTTATGTCCCTTGAGTCTGTACACATTCTCCACCCTCCATCCTTCTTCGGACTCAATACAGTTGGTATTACGCATGGAATCAAGCCTTCTCTAACCAATCCTTTGTCTAACAGATCATGAATCTGTCTTTTCACCTCCTCATTCTCTTGAGGCGTCAACTTCTATGCATCTTTATTCAGCAGGATTTATCCTTGTATTAAATCAATGTGATGACTAATACTTATGATAGGTGGAAATGAGCTTGGCAACTCATCCACTACTATGTCAGCAAAATTTTCTAACAGTTCCTAAATTTCCTCAGGAAAATATTCCATAGAAGTACTAGAAAGGATAACTCTCGGCTTCCTCACTACAACAAACTTCATCTTTTGTTCCTTCTTAACTTCATTCAGGAGTTCCTTCCCACTCATGAGAAGTATACTCATGTTGGCTTCATCCTTCACTTTCTTTTCTTCAATTGGCAGCAACATGTGTGTCCTACCATTTTTCTCCAAGGTATAATTATTTATTCTCCCATCATGGATGACATTCATGTCATATTTCCATGGTCTTCCCAAAAAAACATGACATATGTCCATGGGAATCACATCACATAGAATTTCATCTCTACATTCTCCTATCTTAAATTCAAATAGGCATTGTTTAGTGACTCTTACCTGATGACCCTTCTACAACCATGAGACTTTATATGGTGTTGGATGTACAATCATCTCCATCTCTAAATTCTCCACCATATCTATGGATACTAATTTATCATTGCTCCCACTATCAATTATTACCTTGCAAACTCTATCCTTGGTCTTGCAAGTTGTTCTGAACAAATTGTTCCTCTGTACCGACTTTTCAACTTCTATCTCTTACTTCAAGAGAACTTTCTTCATCATAAAATATCTTTCATCTTATGCAACTTCTACCTCTACATCTCGCTTATGCTCTTCTGAAATGTGAGATTCACCTCCTTTCTTCCTCTCGAGACATTACCAAGACACATTTCCTACCTTTCCATATGAATAACACTTTATCTCACCTCTTCTACCTCTTCCTCTTCCTCTAGCGAAAGAGTTTCTACCACCACTTTTCCTTCCTTAGGAACTTCCTCCTCTCTCAGAGTGACTATGTGGCTTCTATGTCTCACCTTTGGGATTTGGTGTCTTGTCATGGGCAACTCCTTTGCCTCTATTTAAGCTTCTACCTTCTTTTTTTTTAATCTGCTTCTTGGCCAACTTCTCTTCTACTTTCAACATAATCTGGTACATATCCGCCACTTTATTCACTGTCATCATGATGATCTCAACTATATTTCATATCTCAGGCCATTGATGTACCTGGAAAAATTTTCCTCGTCTCTCTCTTTTTGTCCAACCCTGATGTTCAGTCTATAGAAATCCTCTATGTACTCCTTCACAGTCATTCCTTTCTATCTTAGATTCTACAATCTCCTGAATAGATTTATTTGGTATTCCTTGGGTATGAATTTATCCTTTAGTTTGGCTACCATTCGATCCAAACTCTTGATATTTTTTTTTCCTTTTCTTCTCCTTTCAGCCGACAGTTCATCCCACCACAGTTTTGCATGTCCTTTCAACCTAGTGACAACATGTTTTACATTCTCTTCATCGACATCTTCATATTAAAAATACTTGTCCATTTCTCATATCCAATCAAGCAATTATTCGACTTCCAAATTTCCTTCATACATTGGGAAATCTATCTTGGATCTATCTCCCAACTTAACAACTGCTTTCAGTAAGATCTCTTCCACAGCATTTTCCGCTGTATCTTCTTCAACTTCCACTTCTTTATTTTCTGCATCACTGACGTCTCCAACATCGGGTTCTCTTTTTTGTGTTGTTTCCATGGCATCCAACCTTGCACATATTTCTCTCATCTCTCATTCCATAGTTCTATTTGCTACGAGTAGCTCTACACATCTTCTAGGTGGCATTATGATGATGTATCTGATACCACTCGATCATATCAGCCTACTTCTCTATCTCCTTTATCTACAGAAATCAATTTTGTATCTTCTCTGATACCACTCTGTTGCGGACCCCCCCCCTTCTCTCCTAGGGACTTCTCAACCTCCCGATCAAGGATCGTTCAATATAATGAGTCAGATCAACTCTTCGGGTCCCTGCAGGTACCCAAAACCACTATACACAGGCCTCTTTTCTCCTAAATGACCACGGGATATGACCGTGGATCTAGCCCTACGCGATTTCAGGCTTCGGGGATATCAATATCTCTGGAATCAGTTCTTATCGAAGCACTCTCCTCCATATATTCAGACCTATGCCACATGTCTCCTCGGATTTTGACAACCCAACAATGTTTCAGGTTTCAAAACTTCACGAAACTCTTGTTCTCCTTACACACAAACCTCCGGACTTCCGACTCCTGGAATTCCTAATCCACTGCCACATGTCTTCTTCACAACTGACAGTTGATATCTTTTCATGACTTCACGAGTTCATGACTCTCCTATTATAACTCACCTCCAAACTTCCCGAACCACGAAGCATCGAAAATCTTACGTCCAACCCTACATAGTTCTCCCAGATCTGACACTCTGGAACAATCTCGCTTCCCTCCGAGACAGATCTGGTTCGTTAGTTTTGGGAAACCTTAAAGGACTCCTCTCTTTGAATATTTCTTTCCACTCATCCTCTTGAGTTTACTTTTCCTTGAGCGTTTTCTTCTGTAGATTCTCTTTTTCGACACTTAGTCAAAAATTCATCTTGTGCACACCTTGCAACAGGTTCTCGTCTGAGATACAACCACTTTGTAGGTGAATTCAACTATTCCTCCTGAACTTCTGAGTCAAAAGACTCAATCACACACTCCTTGTAGATAAACTCTCTCTGATTTATTTTCCAGATCTTTTTGGATCCAAATGGACTCAGTCATGCACACCTTGTGGAGGCTTTACACTTCTTGCACATATAAGTTCACGTTATCCCTTCTAATCTATGAGTCGAGATAGACTCTATCAACTAACACTTTGCGGACACTATGCACACCTTTCACTCACTCATAAAAGAGAAAAAATTGAAACTTATTTAAACCTCGCAGATTCATACATCTAGCCATGTAAATGCATGCATAAATTCAAGAACAAGAAATAACAGAGAATTCCAAACAAACAGGAAATCTACCATTCATTCACTCAGATAGATGCATCAACAACATACATTTGGGACAATGCTCCTCTGTTATATCTTCTCAACTGAAAATTACATATATTCATATAGTGTTTCTCGATAGCTTTCATCTCTCAACTACAATGGCAACCTATACAATAGATTCAGTAGCCCATCAACAACTAGAGAGCCAACGACAACTACTGGGAAACAATACCAATACTTTATGCAAGAGGGATATTCGATTTCTTCCCTCCAACGATTCAAAATCTATCTTATCAAATTAAAAGCTATCAACTACTTAACATTTATTACAATAAATATTGGTGACAGACATATCAAATCGAACACATTGAATCTGTACTGCACTTAGCTATATTAAAAGAAAATGCATTCTCTGATGTTTTCATGATCCATCCATGTCTACAACATTTAAATATGTTCTTTTAATTACAACTCTTTTCAAAAGATTCATGTGATACACATTCTTCAAAATTTAAACTTCTTCAAAATATGCGCTAGCACTCCTAGATATCCTCCACTTGTGCTTTGTTGGCGATGCTCTTGCATCACTTCTTCATTCAAAATAGTATGAATGAACGAGTTGTTGAATCCTACTGACAACATATGTTCCACAAAGATCTTATTAGGGTCAAACCCCTTTATCCTTTCAACATACTTCAGATTTACATTGTTGAAGTGATTCAAAAACTCATCAATTTTATTTGTGTTTCTGAATATGAAGTCTCCAATTTTCCATGGCAAGGGGATGAATTTCTTTTCCCTGTTTTCGTGGAAAAAGTGCAACCAAAAATTGTGTTGCCTCACCACTTACATAATAAATTTTTTATCAAATACATGGTATGGAAGAAAAGAGGGATTTTATTTGGAACATAAGATCCTAATGACACTGTGATTTTCCATATGTTCTATGGTCCCCTTTTTCTCCAAGATTTTGTTAGCTTGGTCAGATATCCTAGGGGTATTTTTACCAAACAATAGTCCTTTGAAAACTGAAA
>JZKD02S2233459.1:11761-24555 GCA_000966675.3 Picea glauca
ATGATCTAGTCATGAGATAGTCTAGACGACTATATTGATGCTACCGGGTAAATGGTATGTTTTTGTGCTCAAGACCATTACCTGTAATACCTCCCTAGCTAGGAGGGAGTGTTAACATTATGGTAGTTGTGGGAGGTATTTACCTCCATGTGTGAACCTGACGAGAATAGGAGACTCCGGAAAGAAAGAGAAAACCCTAATGAGTTGGCTAATAACCCTAGAAGTCTTGTCGGCTCAAGAAGATAATTTATATTAGGTTATTAGCCTCCAAGAGAAGAAGTCGGCCAGAAATAATAATAATATACTGAACAGACACATATCAAAAAAGAGAATTCAGCCCCAGCAAATCTGGCAGAACCAATATAAATACAAGGTGCTAGTTCTCATTTGACAGCATCTCAAAATTGCAGACAGCAAGTGGTGCGCACTGCAGTTCCCAGTTTTGTGCGCACGTGTGGAGGAGAGTTGCAGGTGCAGCTGCTATAGCTAGCAGATTCAGTATTGGCTTGGACTATCTCTTGGCTAGGGTTTGGACTATATGATCAGCTATTGTTGGTGCTCTATCCTTGGAGGAAGATGCGCTACACCTTGTTTGGCTATCTAGCCTAGGGTTTGCTTTCGGAGTAATTCTCAGTCAAGGTTAAGGTGCTCGGAGGGTGGCTTAGGCCTACGGTTGGGTGACAAGGGTATCATCAATGGTAAAACGAGCACAACATATTCTATATTCTAACAGAGCTTTGGACAACTTGTTGGAGAGTCCACCACCTTGGAGGAGGGGCCTTTATCCCAAAGAGTATCATGCTTGGAGGGAATTTTACTTTGGGGGTTGGATAAACCCTTGTTTGACACATGTACATCCTTGTATTGTAGACAACCCCATGTGGGTTTTCCTTGTTCATTACTTGTATGGACACATGTCCTTGTTTTATGTTATCCTCCCTCACCTACTCTATATATAGAGGGAGGAGAGATCTCTTCTATTCATTATCATAATTTGTAATATATTCTTTGTATTATATTGGAGAAGTATTGTAGGGAGAAAGACTAGGGTTCATGAGGAAACCCTAGAAGAAAACAAGGAGAGAGAGGTACAACTTGGACACTCGTGGAGAGATTTCTCTCGTGTAAACCTTAGAGAAGAACATGATGTCGAAGATGATGATGGTTGTTATGAATTTTATTGTTGTGATAGGATTTCTACCCTAGTAGAAAACATGAAGAGTGAAGCTAACATCTTGTATGATGTTGGAGCCTTGTTCTTGTGGGATGTGAGGCTAGGGCATGATCATGGAGAGACAAGCTTGATGAGTCTTGAGCTTTTGATGCTTTACTTGGAAGAAGAATTGCTTATTGTATCCTTGATATTCCATGGAGGTCGTGGGTGTTGATGCAAGAGTTGAAGACGTAAGGTATGAGGACTTAAACCTTAGGATGGACATGTAGATTTGGAGGCTAGCGATAGAGTTGTCTTGCCATGTACTTGTGTAATGCAACATGGCTTGGATTTGCAAACCCTACGGAAGACAAAAATGTTAGTAGAGATTTCATGCTACAAGCTTGATGTATGTGCCAAGAAGGACTTGTCAGTGTTGATGCTAGTATGTCGATGATCTTTGGTGGAGTGACTAGCTTTGGTTGGGAGTGATTCCTAGCTATGAAGAGTTGGTGGCTAGGGTTTTCTTATGGTTCCTATCACTCGGGTTTGGAGAGCTTGACTTGTACCAACTTTGTGATAAAGTTGTGGTATGTAGTCGTACTTCATCTTTTATACATATGAAGTTTTCTAACTATCCAAATGTTGTGTACTTGCAAATTTCATTTTCAACATATATGATGTTCACGATTAAGTAGATTCTAGCCCTAGTTATGCGTACTAATTTGACATAACATCAAGTTGAATTGGTTAAGTGATTTAACACATATCGAGAAGATAAGAAGGCAGATTTAATACTATTATAATCCATTTTTACAAGACATTTCAAATCTATTATATGCTTTGGAAGTGTGCCCTAAGAGTTGTAACTTTGTGGTATCGAAGTACACTTGAATGGTATTTATTTTCTTGGGTTTCCTTGTGAAATTGGGTTGAAGAGAAGTGAAATATTGTCATTGCAAATTCATATTTCATATTCAGTCCCAAGGGTGAAAGTTCACTAAAAATAGATCCAAGATACCTGAAGGTTGAGGTGAAATTTCAGAATTTGCATTAATTCCTTGATTCTCAAAATTTATATAGCAATGAGAAAGACTTTCCACCCTCAATTAGAAATAATTCAAGAAAGTTTTGTTGAAGAAATCATTCTACCTAATAGTATGAGTGTAAGCTAGAATCAAGTCAAAATATCTTAGGCAAAAGATGGGTCTAGAAGTTTACACAAATAAATTATGCATGTACACCATTCAGTTGTATATATTTGAAGAAGAAAGAGATGTAGTATTGGAGTGAATAACCAATTTGCATAGTTCTACTCAAATGGAGCTTGCCTCATTTGACTTTTAAACACTTTTAAAAGATGTACATAGAGATAGGGAGACTTACCCTGCTATTATGAAAAGATTATACAAATCATAAAGCACATCTATTTGTTATTAGGCATGGCAATTTTTCTAAGAACAAAAGTGTGTGTGTATGTGTCTGACAAAATTGTTCCTTCAATCTCTCCAAACACACTTGTTCACATCTTTCTTCAAGACCCTTTTTGTCACCACACCCATCAAGATTAGTTGTATCATCCTTTGAGATAGTCACCTATCCAAAATTAACAATTCTTATTATTGCCAAATGAAAATAATGAATGACAATGAGGAAATAATAATAATGCATAACATGCATATTATACTACATGTTTAATGGAAAACAATACATAATGTAACACATCTTATATATTTGCCAACCTTCTTTATATATCCCAACATATCAATTTTGACTTTCTCAAGCTTTAGACCAATAACTTTTGTTATCACCTGCATAGAGGTCATACCTATGAAGATTATTTTAATAAATTCATAAATTGAAATCAACAACCTTCCAAATATGTAGTTCGCAACATGTCATTTGCATCCTCATCAAAATTAAAATCAATAGTCCAAGATTGAAAAGAGAAGTGAGAGAGTGGAAATATAAAACCCACCCCGACCCTCGGTGAGTGTAGCAAGATCTTTCATGTTTTTTTCCTAATATCTCCAAAGCCAAGGGCCTTAACAACACACACCTATATTAGAAAATAAAATTATAACCTTTAAATTAAAAATCTAAAAAATTATAGTTGAAAATTAAAATGANTGGGTGTTGATGCAAGAGTTGAAGACGTAAGGTATGAGGACTTAAACCTTAGGATGGACATGTAGATTTGGAGGCTAGCGATAGAGTTGTCTTGCCATGTACTTGTGTAATGCAACATGGCTTGGATTTGCAAACCCTACGGAAGACAAAAATGTTAGTAGAGATTTCATGCTACAAGCTTGATGTATGTGCCAAGAAGGACTTGTCAGTGTTGATGCTAGTATGTCGATGATCTTTGGTGGAGTGACTAGCTTTGGTTGGGAGTGATTCCTAGCTATGAAGAGTTGGTGGCTAGGGTTTTCTTATGGTTCCTATCACTCGGGTTTGGAGAGCTTGACTTGTACCAACTTTGTGATAAAGTTGTGGTATGTAGTCGTACTTCATCTTTTATACATATGAAGTTTTCTAACTATCCAAATGTTGTGTACTTGCAAATTTCATTTTCAACATATATGATGTTCACGATTAAGTAGATTCTAGCCCTAGTTATGCGTACTAATTTGACATAACATCAAGTTGAATTGGTTAAGTGATTTAACACATATCGAGAAGATAAGAAGGCAGATTTAATACTATTATAATCCATTTTTACAAGACATTTCAAATCTATTATATGCTTTGGAAGTGTGCCCTAAGAGTTGTAACTTTGTGGTATCGAAGTACACTTGAATGGTATTTATTTTCTTGGGTTTCCTTGTGAAATTGGGTTGAAGAGAAGTGAAATATTGTCATTGCAAATTCATATTTCATATTCAGTCCCAAGGGTGAAAGTTCACTAAAAATAGATCCAAGATACCTGAAGGTTGAGGTGAAATTTCAGAATTTGCATTAATTCCTTGATTCTCAAAATTTATATAGCAATGAGAAAGACTTTCCACCCTCAATTAGAAATAATTCAAGAAAGTTTTGTTGAAGAAATCATTCTACCTAATAGTATGAGTGTAAGCTAGAATCAAGCCAAAACATCTTAGGTAAAAGATGGGTCTAGAAGTTTACCCAAATAAATTATGCATGTACACCATTCAGTTGTATATATTTGAAGAAGAAAGAGATGTAGTATTGGAGTGAATAACCAATTTGCATAGTTATATTCAAATTGAGCTTGCATCATTTGACTTTTAAACACTTTTAAAAGATGTACATAGAGATAGGGAGACTTACCCTGTTATTATGAAAAGATTATACAAATCATAAAGCACATCTATTTGTTATTAGGCATGGCAAATTTTCTAAGAACAAAAGTGTGTGTGTGTGTGTGTGTATGTGTCTGACAAAATTGTTCCTTCAATCTCTCCAAACACACTTGTTCACATCTTTCTTCAAGACCCTTTTGGTCACCACACCCATCAAGATTAGTTGTATCATCTTTTGAGATAGTCACCTATCCAAAATTAACAATTCTTATTATTGCCAAATGAAAATAATGAATGACATTGAGAAAATAATAATAATGCATAACATACGTATTATACTACATGTTTAATGGAAAACAATACATAATGTAACACATCTTATATATTTACCAACCTTCTTTATAGATCCCAACATATCAATTTGGACTTTTTGAAGCTTTAGACCAATAACTTTTGTTATCACCTACATAGAGGTCCTACCTATGAAGATTATTTTAACAAATTCATAAATTGAAATCAACAACCTTCCAAATATGTAGTTCGCAACATGTCATTTGCATCCTCATCAAAATTAAAATCAATAGTCCAAGACTGAAAAGAGAAGTGAGAGAGTGGAAATATAAAACCCACCACGACCCTCGGTGAGTGTAGCAAGATCTTTCATGTTTTTTTCCTATTATCTCCAAAGCTAAGGGCCTTAACAACACACACCTATCTTAGAAAATAAAATTAGAACCTTTAAATTAACAAACTAAAAAATTATAGTTGAAAATTAAAATGATGTTTATTTGACAAAATTCAAAAACATCCATGAACATGAGAACAAAAAAATCAAAAACTACAACAACAAAAACAACCACTTTTGACCTTCACCTAATATGAAAATCCTTAGATGTAAAATTATTCTTAAGTACACATAAACATCCAACCAGATTCGGAAAATGAAGATCGCCTTTGACTATTTGCAAATAACATATGAAAATGTTTATTTATCCATAACTTCATCAATTGATATATATAACTTGCAGAAATAAGAATATTGAACTAAAGTAAATAAGATCAAAAATAATTCAAATGGCACATAAGAAATTTGTTAACAGAGTTCATCCATCTTGGGCTACATCTCTGGGTCCCTTTTAATCAGTGAGACCGCTCAATTAATGCTCAAATATCAAAATTACAATGAAATGGACTTACAAATACCAAGTTTTGAGGGACCCCTTTAATTTTGCTACTCAATCTCACAAATAGAGGTTATTACTAAATTCCTCATGAAATTCTGAAAAAAATGAGTATAAACTTGACTATGTTTTGAACCTGTGCTTAAAGACTCCTTGTTGCACGCATAACGAAACTATGGGCCTCATACATGACAAATTGGACTAAGAATTTTCATACATCGAATTTTTACACAAAACAGACATCGCCATCATATTCCTCTTGAAATTCTGACAAAAAAGAGTATAAACACTCTATACCTTCCTCAAATAATTCAATGGCACACAAAACGAGGCGAATTTGAACTTGGAACACCTCTTGCACGCAAATCTAGACAATATGCACTTGGCACGAATTTCTATGTTAGACGATCTTGGCACAAATCTCAATGTCCCGTACTTGGCCCAAAGCTAGGTTTATATAGGCTAGGTCGGGCTAATTGTGGCCCTTTATTCTCGGCCTGCATTAAATAACACTTTAAATACAATTCCGTTGGTTGTTATAACCAACACATATTCGTGGCACAATGGTTAAATCTCTTGGAATATAGCCCATAGGTTCTCGATTCGATCCACAGTCATGCACATAACTTGGTTTTTTGTTTGAAACTATATAACCATATATTAAATACGTTGGTTAGCATATATATATATATATATATATATATATATATATATATATATATATATATATATATATATATATATATTAAAATCATTAAATTTGTTAACAAAACCAATGAATTGACCCCCTCAAATTGGGTCTTGAACCATCATTCGCCAATCCAGGCCCGCCACGTGGCAGTCCATGATTGGTCCACCTCACACCATGCCATGTCACCTGCCAAGTGCATTGTATGATCAGTGGCACGTGGTGCTTGCTAGTACTGCCATGTCACTGCCACATTAGCATATGGATGTTGATTATGCCTTCCACCTATCATTTTCCACATCATCGTACATATGCCATGTCATTTGTACGAATGGCACGTGGCACGTTTTTATTGGTCCACATGGACCCCCAAAAATGACATTTTCTAGTGACACATGGCAGCCTCTTGTGTTGCCACATCACCATGCTGACGTCGGCATGAATTCATTTGTCAGTTGTATGGACCTGTACGGGCGTACCACGTGACACCACCTTTGACTTTTTACATGTTTGACCAAAACTTTGACCGGCCATAACTTCTTCATATGAACTATGTTTGAGGCGATGTTTACACCATTGGAAAACTATCACCGAGATCTATGCAATGAAGTAGTTTCCAAGACAATTTGAGAAGATCAATTTTTGAGCATTTTGGATCCTCCTGGATCACACCTCTTCACTGAAGAACTTTTGGACCTCCAAAAGTATGGATAATTCAGAATTGAAGTGAGGACACTGTTGCCTCACTTGTCCAGTATCATCCATCCTTCTTGCTTGGATAACAAGCACCTGGCTCATCACAACCATAATGAAGACTGAAACAAAATTGTTGACCAAGTTAACCATTCCCTTAAATTCACAAACTCCATCATTCATTGTTGCAGTATCTAACCATACTCCACCAATTAGTAATAAACTAAATATATAGATGTGGAAGAGAATGAACCATCAACATATTTTCCCTTCTTAACAATAACAACATCAACCAAAGGACCTATTTTACTTTCAACCGTAAGCTATAAATATGGATCTTGGATACTAGCATTAACTAGCATTTTCACGTGCACTATAGTGACAATAGTGAAATCAGTATTCATCTGATGAGCTCTCACAATGAACTCAATCCCTTCCTTGAAAAGATGATACTTGTTTTGTTCCCTATAGAAAATAGCCTTCATGTCATACAAGTATGGACTTCCCAAAACCATACTACAGATGTTAAGTGGAACCACGTCCAACTCTACATCATCAATGAAACTGAATGTGATCGTGAACCGTAACTTGCATTGCTTAGCTACCTATACCTGAGCATTATCACAAATCCATCCCAAAAGATACGGTCTCGAATGAGGCCTAATTTCAATCCCAAATTCTGAACAACTGGCTCTGAAATAAGATTTACTTGTGATCCACTATCAACAAGTGTATCAATCTTAGTGTGCTTTGAGACAACTTGTAAATGAAACAGATCATTTATTTTCCTTCCATTAGGGATTACATTAGACTTTGTAGAAGCAGTGCGTGAATTGAAACTTGCAACCAAAGATTTACCTTTGATGCCCATAGTTGTAACCTTGGTTTCATCCTCAGAATCTGATCCAAGATCCTGAGCTATGGTCGTGGTCTGTTTTTTACCTTTCTTAGGTTGAGCCCACTTTAGCTTCAATTTTGGATGCAACTTCCAACAATGCTTCTCATCATGTCCTTTCTTCTCGCGGTGAGAACATGTAGGCTTCTTCTCTTCATCCTTATTCAATGTAGTTGTCTTCTTACTCTTCCATTTTCCCTTCAACAACTTCTCGAATTCATGTGGCTCCTCTAACTCATCTTCAACAATTGTTTTCGTTTGTTGGCTTGAAGATGAGTAGCTTGTACAAATACTTCGTAAATATTAGTAGGATTAAAAATCAATATAGTATGGTGAAGATATGGATGCATACCACCAACATACTTTAAAAGAGTCTCAGGAGTATGTAATGGAATTCCCAAAGACAATGCCTTCCTATTAAATTCTTGTGTATAATCTTGAATAGTTTGCCCTTTTCCTTGTCTTAAATGTTGTCAAGCAATCATTGATGTTTGCATATAAGCTAATGGATAAAATTGTTTTCTTAATGCAATAGTAAATTCAATCCATAAAGAAATGATTTTACCATGTTGATTAAGATCAACTTATGTTCGACTCTCACACCATATCAAAGTTGTGTCGCTCAAGCGAAGAGTGGCCAATTGTATCCTTGAAGTGTCATTTATGATTTTTGTATCCTGCAATATACTTCAATTTGTTTAACCCAATTATCCAACTTCTCTGCATTCAACTTTCCATCATAAGCAGGCAAATCAAACTTTACATCCAGCTTTAACAAAGGCAAATCATGAGAATGAGAAGACTTCTTAGAATGTCTCCTCCTCTTATGAGAAGAATGTTCACTTGCATCGAAAGATGATATAGATGATGATGTTGATGATGAGGATGATGATGATGATTACGATGGGGACGAAGGGGGATTTTGAGGTCCTTCACCTTCTCCTTCTTTTTTAACCTATGTTCCCAATGGACCACCTTCATTTTGATGAGGAGTTCCTCTTCGTCTTTCTAGGTCTTCCCACAATTCCTTCACCATGGTTGTCATCTCAAGGAACATTTTTTGAAACTTCTTATCAACCTCAGAAAGAACATCTTCATACTCCATTTATTTCCTTCGAAATACACGTCCAATTTCATGATTAAATTCTTCAAGTGTGCCTTTACCTTGCTTAGATTTGGATCTCGTAAGCATTCACTTGCAAATACACATCAAAACCAGCTCTGATACCAACTTGATCCGAAAATCCTTAGATGTAAAAAATATTCTTAAGTACACATAAACATCCAATCAGATTTGGAAAATGAAGATCGTCTTTGACTATTTGCAAATAACATGTGAAAATGCTTATTTATCCATAACTTCATCAACTGATAAATATAACTTGCATAAATAAGAATATTGAACTAAAGTAAATAAGATCAACAATAATTCAAATGGCACATAAACAATTTGTTAATGGATTTCACCCATCTTGGGATACGTCTCTAGGTCCCTTTTCAATCATTGAGTCCATTCAATTAATGCTCAAATGTCAAAATTACAATGGAATGGACTTACAAATACCAAGTTTTGAGGACACCCTTTAATTTTGGTTCTCAATCTCCGAAACAACGGTTATTACTGAATTCCTCATGAAATTCTGAGAAAAATGAGTATAAACTTGACTATGTTTTGAATCGATGCTTAAAGACCCCTTTTTGCATGCATAATGAGACTATGGGTCTCATACATGACAAATTGGACTAAGACTTTCCATACATAGAATTTTTACACAAAATAGACATCACCATCATATTCCTCTTGAAATTATGAAAAAAATGAGTATAAACACTATATATTCCTCGAAGAACTCAATGGCACACAAAAAGAGCCAAATTTGAACGTGGAACAGCTCTTGCATGCAAATCAAGACAATCTGCACTTGGCATGCATTTCTATGTTGGGAGCTCTTGGCACAAATCCCAATGTCTTGTACTTGTCTTGGATCTAATTTTATATAGTCTAGGTCGAGTTAACAATGGCCCTTTATTCCCATACTGCATTAAATAACACTTTAAATACAATTTTGTTGATTGTTACAACCAACACATATTTGTGGCACAATGGTTAAATCTCCTGGAATATAGCCCGTAGGTTCTCGGTTTGATCCACAGTCATGCACATAACTTGGTTTTTTGTTTGAAACTATATAACCATATATTAAATACGTTTGTTGGCATATATATATATTAAATAACAGAACCAAGGAATTGACCCCCTCGAAGTTCGGGTCTTGAACCATCATTAGCCAATCTGGGCTTACCACGTGGCAGCTCATGATTGGTCTACCTCACACCATGCCATGTCACCTGCCAACTGCAATGTAGAGACACTACCACGTGGTGCTTACTGGTATTGCCCTATGATTTCCATGTCAACATATGGATGTTGATTGTACCTACCACGTCATCATACGGATGCTACATCATCTATATGGATGACATGTGGCACTTTTTTGTTGGTCCACATGGACCCCAAAAATGGCATTTCTGGGTGACACGTGAAATCCTCTTGTGCTGACACATCACCATGTTGGCATTAGCATGATGTCGTATGTCAGTTGTACGAACCTGTACGTACGTGTCATGTGTCACCCTTCCAGTGGTGCCATGTGGCACCACTTTGACTTTTGACATGTTTGACCAAAACTTTGACCGGCCATAACTTCTTCATACGAACTTTGTTTGATGCGATTTTTATGTCGTTGGAAAGCCATCGTCGATCTTTATGCAATGAAGTAGTTTTCAAGAACATCTGAGTAGATCAATATTTGAGAATTTTGGATCCTCCTGGATCACTTTTGAGTGCTTTGGATCCTCTTAAATCATCACCCCAACTTGAAACTTATAAAATCAAAGTTGTCAATGCTTCATTATCTACATCCTCTGCAACTATTAGAAGGGACTTTTGCAAAACACTTTGAAAGCAAGGACTGATCCTATAATCATGCTATGTTATGGTGATGTAAGAGTACTTGGGCATTAAAGGCTATCCATCTCTTGCTTCATTTGAATATTTTCTATTTTCCTTATAGGGATTTTTTATGCCTTCAATTAACTAGCATAATTTATTTTCTGAAAAAAAATCCACCCACAAAAGAAATGGTTTAAGTTGTACCTCAAACTTTATGTTAGAAAAGAGGATCACAGAGCAATAAAATAAAATAGATGCGGAAATAAAACATAGAAGATACACAATACAATAGAGACACATATATACGTGGTTCACCCAATATGGGCTACATTCACGGTGAAATTGTCAAGTCCTTCGTTTATTATTATCCAGCAAATGAAGGGATACAACCTACAACACACCCGTTGTAACTTCATTTTCTTTCTCTCACGGTCTACTCTCTCATAATACAATATTCACACTCATCCCTAGCCGCAATACAACTCCCTCATGCATAGAAGAGGGTTGCCTTCTAGGGAAAAAAACCCTAACATAACTTCTACCGTCAGATCTACAACCTAATGATGATCGATTCATATTGACTACAAAATTACAATATTTTAAAAGGCAATTTTCCCAAAAATTTTGGGTGGGGACAAATGTGGGGGGAAAGCCCACCCACACCCCCTCATCAGGAACTAGGATCCAAACACAGCTAAAACAAGACCTCTAAATCATGAAGATAATTAGGCTCCACAACCAATAATCTCCCACTTGGAGACTGATCACAACAACTCCATTGTTGTTGTACCTATTGGACTATGATCCACCTTGGACCTGGAAAGTTTCTCATCTTTACCTTCATTCTTGAAGGCCAACTAAAACTGAGTAGGAATTCAGTTTCCCCCTAGACCTTTGTTAACATGTCTATGTGATTTTGGCTAGTATGTATCTTTTCCAACTTCAATTGTCTATCTTCCAAAACAGATCGTATGAAACGGTACCTATGTTGTATATGTTTAGTCTTAGAATGGAATGCTAATCTCTTTGCAAGATGAATGGCACTTTGGATGTTGTAGTACAATCTACTATTATCTTGTTTCTTTCCCAATTTATCCATAAACCTCTATAACTAAATCATCTCTTTACTAGCCTTTGTAACAACAACATACTCTGATTCCGTTGTTGAAAGTGCAACTACCTTTTGTTGTTTCAAAATTCAATTTATTATTGTTCCACCCACAGTAAAAACATACCATGTTGTTCTACTCCTCCTATATTTATCACTTGCCATATATAAATCAACAGATCTCTGTAGAACATTGTTTGAACCTTCAAAACATAATGCATGAGTAGTAGTACCTCTCAAATACATGAGAATCCACTTTACTGCCCCCAAATTTTATTTACCTGGATTGTTCATATATCTTCTCGCAACTCCCACTGCATGTGAAATATCTGGTCTTGTGCACGCCATTACATACATCAAGATGCCAACTATTGATGAATAAGGGACCCTGGACATGTATTCTAATTGCTCATGTATCTTGGGACACATTTCCTTGGTTAATTTGAAATGGCTAGCCAAAGGTGTACTAAATGGTTTTACATTTTGCATTATAAACCTCTCCAACACCTTCTCTATGTACTCTCCCTGAGACAATGTCAATTTGCGATTTTTTCTCTCTTGTTATTCTCATACCAAGGATTGTCTTTGCAACACTGAAATCCTTCATCGCAAATGAATTAGCTAATTTCCTGTTGATCACATTTATATCATGCATGTTGGACCCTTCAACATGTAGAAATTTCCAGGTCCTGTCAGCTGTCTTCTTGGTCTGTCTTTGACCAAGCTAAGACTCTAAGTTTTCTGATGTCATAAGTTTTAATTTCTGTTGTTTTATAACAACCAACTGTAGTTTTTGTTTTGTTGATTTGTTATGGTTGTTATCTCTGTTTGGGTGCTCTTGCAAGTAGTTTTTATGTTAG